>MU389348.1:80079-189198 GCA_022578775.1 Xylaria venustula | reverse complement strand
TAAAAACACCGGGTTTTAAATATTATCAGCCGTTACCTTAAAAATTCACCCTGACCCCCCCCCCCCCCCCCCCCTCGTTGGCGGCTGACATTGCGCAAAGCTTGAAAGACGGCCATGACAGACAAGGATGCGCCGCTCGATACAGCGCGCCATATTAAGTATTGGCAGCGTTGCTACCGATCGGGTCTCCCTTACCACTACACGAGCAACGACAGCATCCGCCTAACCCTAGGCTTCTTCATCCTCTCCGCCCTCGACCTGCTGTCGCCCTCGTCGCCCACGCCCCTCATTGCGCCCGAAGAACGCCCCCGTCTGCGCGACTGGGTTTTGCGACACCAACATCCCCATGGCGGCTTTTGCGGCTCACTACATCATGTCCTGCCCGACGGCCTCACCAGCAGATTCGATCACGACACCAACACCTACGTTGCCCGCGATTCGGCCAATGCTAATATCGCTGCCACCGGCTTTGCGCTGCTATGTCTGGGCATCCTCGCTGACGGGGACGGGTCTACTGCCTTCTGCCGCGTCCGCCGTGTCCGCACCTTGGCATGGCTAAAGAAGTTGCAGAGGGAAGACGGCAGCTTTGGCGATGTCTTAACCGATGACGGCCGCATCTCGGGTGGCAGAGATATGCGCTATTGCTACATTGCCACCATCATTCGCTGGGCTCTGGGAGGTGGACAAGGCGACAAGTCTCTCGACTTTAACGTTGATGCGCTCGTGGGACACATCCGTCGCGCCCAGACATTCGACGGCGGCATGAGCGAGAGCTCCACACATGAGAGCCATGGTACGTGACCTGTCATTTCTATGTGAAGTACCTACCCTCGACTCGACGTTGTTGTCTATCAATACAGCACTGATCTGTCTCTCTCCCCGCCAGGTGGTTACGCATACTGTGCCGTAGCCGCGCTGGCACTCCTCGAAGATTCGGCCAGCCCTAACTCAACGCCGGGCCGCTACATCCGCGAAGGCATCCCTTCCGTCCCCGCCCTAATCCATTTTCTCGTCAACCGACAGTTCGTCTATCTCGACCCGACTAGTGACGGCGACGAGGACAATGATTCCTCGAATCACCCGCTCCCCGATCTCACCCCGTCTGCTCTGACCGATGCCGAGCCCGTACTGGCAGGTTTCAACGGTCGACTCAACAAACTACCAGACACATGTTACACGTGGTGGAACAGCGGTACCTTGTCATTACTGGGTCAAGAAAAACTCATCAACCGTGGCCCCGCGCGACGCTTCATCCTCGAGAAAACGCAACATCTCATCGGCGGCTTCGCGAAGCATCCCGCCGGCCCACCAGATCTCTATCACGCTTACATGGGTCTCGCTGCCCTAGCCACCATGGGTGGCGCCGAGGGTGAGCCTGGTCTGGCCAAGTTCGATGCACGCCTATGTATCAGTGCAGATGCTGCTGGCCGGATTCACAAGGCGAGGGAGTTCATTGTAAACCCCCCCGCAGCTAAGAAAAGCGATGGCAATGAAGACGCTTAAAAGCCTGTCCGTCGATTAGAGATGGGGGACAAGATAGCTGGATCGAGGATATAGACGATTCCAACTGTGACATAGTAGTCGATTGTAGCCGCAAGCGGAAGTAGAGAGAAGATGTAGGCGTAGGTATCATGCCGATGCCTGACTGCTTGTCTATCAAGCTGAAGGCTCTCAATGATTATGGCTGAAATATGCGTCACTGACGGTATCGTATCGACGGTGGGTTATGGGCCATCATCTATCGGTCTATCCTGTTCTTCGTTAATGTTGATATTATCTACTTCTCAACACGCTCGCTGGACGGATCGAGGCTCCATGAATGGATGGCCCTGCAACCTAAACCACTTGATTGCATACTGTACCCTTCTGAAGTGAAATACCTGAGAAGGGTACATATGTCTTGTCGGTGCAAGACGCAACGATGAGAAATAATAAAAAGAGATAAATGGCATTTTTTGATCAATGTTCTCACTTCCTACCTACATTAGCAAGTCTCTCTCAGAGAATTCATTGGCTCTCCTTGCTGTGGTTGAAATTATGAGATATGTATGGTTTCAGTCTATATCCCATCATGTCTATCTATCCATTCATTCATATATATGTTTTATCGAGTGAAAATATGAAAAACTATGAATGTGAATATTGATCGGTACCGGTGACTCGATGAGATTGTGTGATTGAATAAAGCTTCCAAGAGCGTACTAATAGTATAGGTGGATTTCTCATTTTCTTTTCTTTTCTTTTCTTTTCATATTGTACACATAGCATAACATTTTACGTATTACGTATTATTTGGTGTATACACTTTTCTCATTTTAATAAATTGATTCCAGGGGATAATTCGATGTTCATACCCGATTTCTCTTGGTTTCGTAATTATCAAGTCTGACACTCCTTCCTATCTACATATATCTATGTCTACCACCTCTGCATGGCACGCGCCTCGTACAAGGGACATGTATAGCAAGGGTAAGCAGCAGAGATGAATGAATAACTGCTCTATTCTATTATCTTCACTACAGCACTACCTTCCTAGCTAGAGTCTATATCAGATAGGCATCTTTCATACAGTGTTACTAAGCAACAAGAACCCTCCCCGGGACATCGCCCTTCTGCACATCAAGCACAAGCGGTCCACCCCCAGCACCACTAGCATCAAGACTAAGCGTAACAAGAGTCCTGTCCTCAATGACGCGCACCGTCTCCCCGAGATTTCTCAAGTCCGTCTCATACTGCGGCTGCGTTTCGGGTCTGACCACCCCAGTAGTAGAAGAATCGGACCGCACCTCACGGATTTCAACATTCGGATAAGGCAACCACCCCTCACGCAGCGGAATCAGCAGGACGGGAATCTCGGCCTCGGTGTCGACAGAGGAGCTGAGCTCGCGCTCGTCGTCGCTATCCTCAGGCGCGGGGATCACGAAGTGACCCTTGCGCCGTCCGCCCAGAAGCCATGTATCTGCTGCCGGCGCCGACAGCTCGTAGCTGAATTCCAGATCGGTTTGTGATGAGGGCGGGGTCACCGTATCCCATATCCGTGTCCACTTCAGATGCAGAGTTGCGGGGAGAAGCTGGTGCGTGCACACTGTTGGGGAAGAGGAGTTCGCCGAGGGTGCTGTTGCTGGTAACGATTGGAGTCGGATATCGGCGGTGTGGACTATGGTGACAGACGGTATGTCTACGGGGATTAGAATGGATGAAGGCTCTGGTAGCTCGGAGGTTGGCAAGACAAGTGTTGGATTCTCCGCTTGCCATGTTCGGAGGAATTTTATTAAGGATTTGGCCAGATCCACGCCTGAATCGTCCTTTCCTAGGCCGTGGAACATTTTCGCGTCCTCAATATGGGAGAGAAATGATGTCTGGACAGCCCCAAGAAGGGTGGCGCGCTCAAGCTCGATTCCTGTGAGATCGTTCCGTACTAGTGGCAATACAGACGATATAAGGAGGCGAGACAAGGGCCGTAGCGAGGTTCCATCAAGCGCTTTGACAAGAGCACTTTCAATCAATGCTTCGATTTCATCGCGGAGAACGTGATAATGCAGCTTGAGATACATAGTCTTGGCCGTTTTTGGACCGTTTTCCGCGCTAAGTTTCCGTTTAATCTTGTACAACAAGCTTGCGGGTTGTCGAGGGAAAATGATCACAGGTTGACTGGGCGGAACGCCAAAGGTGGATTCAAACATGTCGGACCCTACCAGCTCGCTATTCAAGAGGCGTAAGGGGCTAGGGCTTGCCGTCGACACGGTGAAGCGCGAGAAGAGGGCGCTGTGCTTGAAGACATCTTGAACATTGACGCCAAGTGCCAGGCTGGTACGCGCTGAGAGGGTTTTGGAAAAGAAAAAGTTTCCGCGCTCAGTCTCATACAGTACTTCTATACGAAGAGAAATACCGGGGGTGTCTTGCTCCAAGGTATACGGGAACCATATTCTTATCTTCGTTCTTGCCGGAATCGAAGCAATACTTAGGACACCACCTTCCGGTGGCCTAGAAAACTCGAACGAGCCAAGGCATTTTGCCTCGCTGCTAAGTAGTCGTAGCCCCCCTGTTGCAGCTCTTATTCGAATTTCCGCTTTTTTGACATCGTTCCACCCAGTATCGAGCTCAATGTCGACGCTATTGCTGCGATCTAATTGTATGTGTTTCGATGGATAGAGACGCACGTCGAAAGTGTCAGTTGGTTGGTAGATGAAGACTTGGGGCGACTTCAGCAGAGCGTTCATCTTATCAGGAGGGTAATAGCCAAAATCCCGCTCAAAATATAGACACAACTTGCCAGCTCTGAGATCGATCTTATCAACTTCGTATGAACCCGGTATCAAACTCTATACCCCGTGATTAGTGATAATTAGATCAAAACTGACCTTTCTATTTCAACTTACATTGCTTCTCAGATTTAGCCTACTCGTGCCTGGCCGAATGACTATGGGCCCTTCTTGTTTGAGCCATATCTCTTTTACAGGTTTAAAAGTTGTGTTGACAATGCGGACACTCGCTGTGTCTATAGTCAAATCATCCACCAACAAGCTGTTCAACTTTAATCGAAGTGTCAGGCTGTCTTGGTCCTCATCATATCGTGGTGCGCCATCTACCTCGATAGAGGAAAAGAAGTTTGACAGCGGGATTCGCATGTCGTTCTGTATAGTCTTGGTCTCCAGGAGCAGGTCGTCTAGGAGCCCCTTTATTTCTTCGCTTTCAAGATAGTCTTGTGATTCAATTTTCAAAGACGGTTGTGTCTGTCGTCGATCCTTTTCGGCCGTAGCTGCCTTAGATAACAATTTGAGGAGCACCTTGACGTACTCTTCCTTGCGCTGAAGCTGTTTGAGACATTTGGAATACATGATCAACATCGACAGCTCCAAAAGACTCCACCCGCTCTCACCGAAGAAAGGAGTCGTTCTCCAAAAATAAGTTGCGGCAGAAACATAATCCTTCAGATGATACTTGAGTACAGCTAAATCAGCCATCGTGCTCTGGATAGAGTGCGTATGAGTTGCAACTGTATAGTGACGCAGAGCCTTATCCGTGAGTATTTCATATAAGCGGTAAAAATCATCACTGTTGTCTAGTGCGGTCTTCAATAGCTTATTATCTATGCCAGACATTGAAGCAACCTGTTCAGTAGCCTGTAGCTTCGGAGTGGGATCTTCGTCTCCGAGATCAATATCTACCATGTTGACCATTATAGACTGACCAACAACTGGAGTGTGGGCCCACCCATTGCTCCATCCACGCTTCTTACCCGACTCCTCCAAGATATTCCTGGACAAAGTGTAAAGCTGTGCTCTCCTAGCCGCCAGCTCTTCTAGGCCGAGCTTCAAAAACGAGGCACTTGCACCTGGATGTTCTGATATGCTTTGTGGACGCCCACCGGAAAATAAATTTGGACTTGGTGGCGGTCGTGATACGCCGCTTCCCCCAGTCCTCACATTCAATGATGAGCTTCTAGCGGGGTGCATCATTGTTTTCGGCTCTGGTATCGCAGCTTTAGGCTCCGGCCCATTGGGAGATCCCAGAGAAGATGTGGGTATAGGTAGTGACTTGGTTGAAGTCTGGGCCAGTATTTGCTGGGCGGTAGAGAAAGCAAATGACATGACCAGATTATCAACTATCTCACTAATAAGCGGATCGACTGCCGCAACAGCACCAGTCTCACCCCCTTCAGTGGCCTTGGGTGGTTCTGACAAAGCGCTCAGCAGATCGTTACGCATAACTTGGGAGACAGAGGGAATGAAGTCGAGAGCCCTCCGACATATTTCAGCCAGCATTGGCAATTCTTCTTGCTCATTTACTTTGTGTTTTGGCGGCGGCGCTCTGGGTGCCACGCCATGCAGAACCGACTCTTGCTGCTCCTTTAACTTGGCAAGAAGCTCTTCTCTCGTTGACCAAGCATTCCCAAGTCGCAGTAGCAGTGCTATTTGTCTTGCGAAAATATAGCAACGGAAGTCGAATATGGAGACATTGTTGGCGACAATGAGGTCCCGGTAGGGCTTCTTGTTGGCACTGATGGGTATATCGTCGTATAGATCCTTTGACTGCAAACCGGCTGAGGACGCCGACTGCGAATGCATGAGCTCGTCGTCGTCATAGCTCATCTCGCCTATGGCCGCCTTGGCTTTGAGTGCCAGATTCTTCAGGTCTTCGGTGTATGCTGGGAGAGCATTAGCGGCCGACCCGGACCTACCCAGGCTTTGGTCTTTAATGATCATGTCCAGTCCAACACTAAGCTCATCATACCCCACAAGAGCATCCTCGACCAAGCCAACGCTTTCAAAGCCTCGTGCGAGCCCCTCTTTGAGAATGAAAAAGGTACAGAAGTTCCAGCCGGGAAGACTCCTCTGAGCATCCTTTTCTTTGATATCCTCTTCATACTGGGCCACGCGCATATCAAAGCTGGATAGAATCAAGCCCCGAAACTTTGCTATCAGATCGGTCCAGGCGTTCTCGGTATCTTGCTCTGTCTCGGTATATCCGCTAGGCACAGCTGGTACGACGCGCGGCAGAAGATCGTACGGAACATCATTCACGCCTATTCGGATCTGCGAGACGCGATCCATGGCACTCTTACTAGAGCTATTGAAATCGGACCTCAGCTTCTCCAGGAGTGTGCTCGAGCCAGGGCGCCATCTAGAGGTAGTGGATGCCTTCTCAGATCCGGAACTAAGGTCTGATTTGCGAGGCTGGGTGGCTGCAACAGTATTGGGGATGACAACATGCACGATGAGCCATTCACAGGCATCGTGATTCTCAGCGGCATTGGCCTTCTTGGACGTCGAGGGCGGGGTGTGTATCTTGATCCAGTCGCGAATCTCCTGCCTGACGTGGCCTTTATAGGAATCGTTATCGTCGCAACGCACCAGGAGCACCTTGAGATAGGGGGTCTGTCTTAGACCGGGGATCTGGTGACGTCTGACGGGGATGCTATTTCGATTTGAAGATTGTTGATCGACGGCCTCGTTAGACTGGGTGGCCGACCCAATCTGTGCCTGAAGGCCATCGTTCTCGGACCGTCGCGGCGGTTGCAACTGTTGCTGAGACGACGATGGCGGCGGCGGCGAAGTGACAGGAGATGCGAGGGGGTTTTTGTCGCCAGAGGACACTAATTCGACGTGGAGAGTCTCGATGGAGCGCAAGGGGCCAGCATGCGACTGCCAGTGGAGGTTGCGCAGGGGGAGTCGTGGCACCAGGCCAGGCGCTAGGAGCTTGAAGACATCGTGAGGGTCGAAGTATTCGACTGCGACGAGTAAGTAACCGAGGAGCAAGGACGGGCGGGCGAGCGCGTGGGAATGGTCGTGACGATACCTGTGACTTTGGAGGTTGAAAAAGGCTGTTCCATGGCGAACAGCGTCAGGAATTGATCATGACTTCATGGCGGGCCTCTATTACGAGCACGTGTACTGTTATCTAGCAACCGTCAATTTGGTAGCCGGTAGACTTGACAATGAATGAAGGCGTATTTGAGACCTAGTCCGCCTCGTCGTATCTGATTAGGAGGTGTGTAGATGTAGGATGCTTGCCTGAAGATCGTCAGTGCTTAGAGGTAATGCGATGCATATAGGTCTCCACTTTTTAGTATAGTCTCACAGATACCTCTTAGCTATCACCACCCAAATTCTAACACTTTGACAGCTTATAATAGGGGCACCAAAAAATCATGGAAATAAAATTAGACTAAGTAGATTACAATATGTAGTATATCAATTCTATTTCTTATTTCTATTCCTGAAAGAAATGGTGCTTGTCTCGGTAAAAGTTGAGCGAGCGGTGATGTATGTGATCCAAATACAGTTGTTAACTAAAAAAATCGCCATTAAGTGTAGGTATGCAGTGAGCACCAAATGTTCTCCCTGGGCTCCCAGTATTTTACAAACCTACCCAGTTTGAAGACGTATTGTCACCACAAGACAGTATGTTACTAAATATAACTTGCGTCGAGAAGAACTGCCACAGCCAAGACTGACTCGGCGGATAATGAGTCTGGAATATATATCTCCTATCCCAAGCACCCTTCAATCTTGAACGATTCGAATACAGCCACAAAGATCTAGTCAAACGCCACCAGATATGTAAGTCACGAGGCCGCCTACATTTTGATTGGGAGATTTATCCAAGGCTCGGGGACACTATACATGTTTTTAGGTGAGGGGATCTAGACCGAAGTAAGATGCGGAATAGTTCAGCTACGGCTGGATTTTAGCTTCATGTATGTTCCCCAGCTGAGCAGCCGTAAGCGACCCAAGCCCTTGGGTCTGGTCCCTTGGCTTTTTGGAGGGGATATAAATGAAGAAGGCAGACGTCAGCGGATAAAAGTGAAAGGTTTGGCCAGGTATTAACATAACAATTTTGTGGTAAATAAACGACTGTTCGGGTCAGGGCATGGAAGCCATCAACCCGTGAAAGCAAGAAATGAAATAATATGGAAACGCTTAGGAAACTCGCCGATATACCAGACGAGCGGTTCAAACCGCCTCCATTATACGGGCAGCAAGCGTCGGGCTGGATAACTTATGTCCACGCCCGAGCATACGGCTCCAGACCACTACCGAATTTCAACCAGTTCACCTCAAGCGAGGTAGAGCTGGTAAACAAGCTCGTGGGCCTCGAAGAGCGAGTGTCGTCCAACAGTGATGTGACAGCAAGCCTGACACTGGTGTCACTGGGCCGCGACCAAGACGAGCACATCCTGATGTCGAAGTCCGAGTTCATGGGCGTTTTTCGACGCTTTGGCATTGACTCACGATTCCTTCAACTTGTCAGGACCAACCGGTACGGCCTGCACTACGACTGGAACGGCCAGCGAGTGTCGTACTACATAGGTACGGGCTTGTACATCCTGATGTGGTCATTCGATAGACAGACGCGCGCGACACGAGCAATCCTTTTATCCAGGGATTTCATCAATACAGCGGAGCTCGGGTCGTTGCGACGGCTTCTTCAACTAGAGGTGCATAGATTGCACTCGCCGTTCTTATTAGCCTGGGTCTCGCTGGTGCACCTGAGCAACTGGATGGACTCGAGCACATACTACCTCCTCACGAGCATACGACAGTTCGAAGAGCTGACGGGTTACGGCCCGTACGGACGCAAGACAGCCCGAAGCGAGATTCCCATCGAACAGCTCACCCAAGCCTCCAAGAACATCGGGTATGTCCAGGTGAACTTGGCGAACCAGCTCCGACACGTCACGATCGGGATGGCTATAGCCACGCACATCGCCTCGAGGGCGGTCAAACTTGTCGACTACGCCGTCGAGCCATATGTGAAGTCTTGTCAGCAGGAGCTCGAGGAATTCAACTCGACTATCCCGTCTCTGCAGAGGAGTCTGAATGACTCGAGCGCATACGTGTATTACCTGCAAGAGCGGGTTCGAAGCCAGAACACAGTTGTGTACGCGCTCATGACCCAAGCTGATGCGCGAATCAATATCAACTTGGCGAAAGCGAGTAAAGAGCTCGCTGAGGCCGCGAAAAAAGATAGCTCTTCGATGAAATCGATAGCAATTATGGTATGTGCCCATCCTCGCTTAGCTGTCTCTCCCAGGTCATGGGTGAAGCATGAAAACAGATGACTGATAATTCCACAGACAATGCTCTTCCTCCCGGGGACCTACTTCGCAGCACTGTGGGCCGTCCCATCGTTGCAATGGGGGCAAGCAAACGTAATACAGTCAGATTTCTGGCTCTACTGGGCCTTCACGGGACCGAGCACCCTCCTCATCTTCGCCGTCTGGTTCGGCCTGCACAAATGGTGGTCTCCTCGGCGCCGGTCAAAACGGTCGGGAAGAGACAACGCAAAATACGAAGCACTCGGAGATATGACTCCGCCTCCTATAGAACCGGCAAATCCTTGGTTCGGGCCGCCAACACCACCACCTCCTCCTCCACCACCACCCCCACCAGCGACTCGACCGCCGATGCGTTATGGGGCACCCACCTCGGCTCCTGTCATGGTGAGTTTAGGCGACACTGAGCCGCATGGGTATTCTGCACCACCCGAGGGCGAGGAATTCGTCTTCGACTCAGATCCTCGGCAGACATCTGCGCCGGCCGCGTTTGCTGTTCCTCTGACTACTGATGTTCGGGACTATGGGGCGCGCTATAATCGATTCCAATAAAACGCAAACGCGCGTGAATCTGTTCCGCAGAAATAGAAGTAGAATGGAATTCAGTAATAGTATATAGAAGTGTATAGGGTAGACGAGGTGTTACCAGTCTTTAGTTGTTAAGAGTATATGGTAGTTCAATTTGCCTGCCATCAATATCCATAAGCACAACCTCTTTTTGAATACATACAAATCTATCCGGCTCTTTATTAAGACACGGATATAATACCGACCTGATCAGTGGGACGTGAATATCATTAGTTTAAAGCTTGGGCTTTTCCTTTCTGCCAGTTTTCACGTATTTAGAAGTTTCACCCCAGTTTAACAAGAAATCAGGGTACTGCTGGCTGGGGTCTCGGCCGACCCCCGTCCCCTTGTTCCTCCAGTCAGCCCCGTCTACCACGAGAACGTTACCATTGACGTAGTTACCCGCGTCGCTGAAGATGTATACCGTGGCATCGGCAATATCGCGGACGGTACCCCATCGGCCGGACGGAATATGCCTGGCCGTCTCTTTGTAGTCGAGCTTGGTGCTGCTGAGACGTTCCATACCCTCGGTGCCTTCTATGCCACCAGGGGCAATGACGTTAGATGTGACTCCGTACGGGCCGAATTCCAGGGCCACGGAGGCGCTGATAGAGTCGACGGAAGATTTGGCAGCTGCCACATGGGCCTGCATGGGCATCCCGGCGTAGTGGAACGTTGCCGAGACATAGATGATGCGACCGCCAGTGAGGCCGTTACCTGGGTTGGGGTTACGCTTCGCCGACTCAATGAGATACGGTATCGTTGCCTTGACTGTGTTATACGTGCCGAGAACGTCGATTTCCATGACTGTCTTAAAGCCATTGGATGAGAGGCCCATTATAGGTGCGACAAAGTTGCCTGCTGCTCCGGCACTGAGATTCAGTTAGCTTGCATATGTATTTGGCCGAGCCTGACAAGACGGGTACATACATGACGAAGTCAATGGCACCCAACTCCTTGACACATCGGTCGGCGGCATTCTTCAGGCTTTCGGGCTAGACAACACCCATGTTAGTCCTCGTCTTAAGATGCTTCGAAAACGGGACGTGCGTACATCCCGGACATCACAGCCGCCAATCCCAAGGACCTTGGCCCCTTTGCGTGCCGTGGCAATGTCGGCGGCGACAGATTCAGTCTTCTCTACATTACGGCCAATGATGCAAGCGTTGGCACCGAGGTGGACCATGGCCCTCGTCTGAGCACTGCAGATGGTACCAGCACCACCCGTCACAAATACTACTCGCCCCTCTATGATTCATTGTTTGACGTTAGCGACTAATAGAAATGTTTCGAGAAAACCTGGTGTTAACTGACCGAATATGCCATCTTTCCAAGCATTGCTTAGATACTCGGATCTGGGAACCGGCATTGCTGATTCGGCCGTGATTGCTTCGCTTCACCTTTGTTTGACCGGTCAACTGATGAGTCGACCCACTGTTGTACAACTCGAACAGAAACAGATTGTGTATGTGTTGTCTGAGGTTAATGTTCTACGATCGACCGAATCTTGTAATTAAATAAAGTTGAAGCAGAATGTTGGAAAACCAGATATACAGAGATGAAAGAGAGCATCAGAGTTACCTAGTGGAACACGGCTTTCAATAGCTAGAGCTCCCTGCCACTACTTCCACCGGAATTGGATGAGAAATCGACCCTGTAAGCTCATTGTACCTCGGCCGACCCACATTTAATTAGCTCGGCATCGTTTGAATCAACATGCCTGCCTCTCTTGAATAAGAATAAAGGTATGTAAGATTTGTATGTAAGACATCAGTTCTAGGTATCACAGCAATGTCGTAGGTCAACTTTGGTTGGGGTCTCTAATGTATGCACGTATTTAAAAATGGGGCGGTATTTTTACCAAAACACGCCGAATCCCTTTTTCGCTCTCATTTAGTCTTGCTCTCCCTTATCTCCACCTTTTTACCATCACCATTGGCAGAAACTTTTTATTTTGTAATGTCGTTATCTAGATAGATTCCAAGGTAGAATCTAGATGCAACGCGAACAGCAAAGCAGCCCCATTTTTGACACGTTGTGGGCATGTTGTCGAGGCTATTCCGACAGTTCAGGGTCTCACAAAATGCATGTAAAACGTGTTCGGGAGGTAAGCGACCAATGACGTACCCCGCAAATGCTATTACCACGCTATAATTCAACTAGATAGTGGATTAAGTGCTGTAAGTACCTCTTCTAGGTTAGGTCTGTCCACCGAGGTCGATACCCAATGATAGACACTACGCCCAATATGGAATACGATACCTAACCTTGATAGCACTTAGGCGTCAGCGTCATACCAGCTATATCTTGCCTTATCTCTCACACCACTTTCACCATCCATCGGGTTATCCCAATTCCAACATCACTAAACAACACAATCTATACTGTCTGTTGGATTGCTGGACATCATGGCGTCGAAAAAGGTGACCGTCCTGAAGTTCGTCGGCACCGTCTCTCTCGGTCTCCTGACTGTAAGTCTTTCAGTGCTCCGCGATAATGCCCCTCATCATCATCGGCCAAATGGGAACCCCGCGCTTGAGCCTCAAAGCCCTGCGACAAGACCAATTTCCTCATCATGACCATGTCCCAATGGCTCGCCAAATCTAACAAGACTGCAATAGGGCACTTCCTATACCCTATCTAACCTCACCATCCCGTCTCTAGTCGAGCTCCCGTCCTCCTCCTCGGCAGCCAAGGCCTTCCGATCGCTAGCAACGACGGCAACCAACCACCTCACGATCCTATCAGGCATCTCAGGCTCCGCATTTTTCCTTGCCTTTGCACTCTCGCCGGCCGGCTACAGACACCCCTATCTACTCTACACTTCGCTCTTCTGCCTCGGCACCCGCCTAACCGACTACGTCACCCCTTCGATCTTCGGAGAGCCATCCTCGAACTCAACCACCCAACGACGAGCCACTCTATCTCGCTCTCGCAAGGAAAAGGCCGCTGCGCGACGCATGGAATCCAGCTACGAGGTTCTTGGAGATTCACACAGCGAGGAGAACACCAGCAGCGCGAGTGGCGATGAGCACTTGGAGGAAGAGATCAACGGCGAGGATGTCCGCAGCGAGGTCGAGTTCTTTGTCCGGAATCAGCTCGTGCAGACTGCTGTGGCCGGCCTAGGTCTCGCGATATCCGTGCTCGGCCTCTGGGGCGATGGTGCTCATCAGGTTTATGGCACGCCAGTCTACGCCATATAATGGCGCGGGTGGAGCGAACGCAGTATGACCTATCTTTTCCATGTTGCAAATACGTGACCCGCTGCTATTCTTCGGGGTACGAGGAGAAAATGTGTCCATTGAAGTCTGATATTTGTGGAGTCTTGAGGGGATTTGTTTAAGGATATTTCGGCGTTGTCTTGTGCTCACTCTTCTCCTTCCTTTTTGCAGGAATTTTTACACGAGCATATGTAGTATTGAAAATGAAAATGCATTTTTAAATCGCAACAGAGAGAAAGCAAGAGCCCAAGTCAGTCCGGCCAACGGCTAGCTTATTTTTTCCGACACAGTAGTCGACGGTAGGAAAAGTAAATTGACAGGTAATAGCGGCGTCTTATATCAATAGTGCTTTATTAAATGATATGTTGGTAGGTGCGAATTTATTCAGTTGTGCATTTCGAGGAAGGACCTCGAACAGACACGGTGGGTTACGTAGTGTTTATGAAGGAGCTCTCGTGATAGGCTAGATAGTTCCTTCCTTCTCTTTTATCTTCACTCCGTTACTCACATTGGAGACCTGCCAACCTGGGTGCTCTCCCTTCTGCTAACCACCTTTTCTGATGATTCCTTCTGATGAGACAACAAGGCTTGTCACAATCCGACTCGACAACTCCGACATCAGGCCATTAGTACTTCTTCAAAAACGGCAGAATGGCCTCAAATGAATCAATATGTCGACCCCAATTGAGTCAATCAGGGACCCAGTATATTTCGTGGATATTTCATTGGCTTCATCAAGACATGCCAACCCTCGCTGACCGTGGTAAAGAGGCTCCCGTCAGGCGCAATAACGTGACAGAGACACATTTGCCCCTGACTCCTGCCAAGAATTCGGTAAGAAGACAAATCTCGTAACCCCGCGTGTGTCCAAGTTCTGCTTTGAGTATCTCCCCAATTGAGATTAAGGGTTTATCGACATTTCGTTTCAGGAGGTCTAGGCCTTTAAGGATGTTCTAGACATCACAGTCTTTGATAGGTTGCGAGGGGCGGACTAGAATGGAGTATTCCCGCTTTAAATGAACGAGTAAGTTGCCGTAGTAGTCTCGTCGCAGGCGCCGACCTTGCAAGGCCGGCCAAATTTCACAAATCATACTAACGGAGACATCATCCAGGTACATCCTCAAGCACCTA
Organism: Xylaria venustula; assembly: GCA_022578775.1. Lineage (NCBI taxonomy): Eukaryota > Fungi > Ascomycota > Sordariomycetes > Xylariales > Xylariaceae > Xylaria > Xylaria venustula. The sequence goes on along the minus strand of MU389348.1, from coordinate 174,720 downwards.
GATACACTCATGGTTGATCAACGAGATCGTAGCTCCGTGACTATGTCATCCTCATTGATGAAATCTTGCTAACCTAGGACTTGTGCTCTTAGGTATTAGATGGGTAGGTTTTGATACCCCTCTCCGAATGCCTGCATGAGCTAAGCCACCGACAACCAATTATTGTCAGAACGCCTCGCAGTTTGCCTTTCTCTTGGGGCTGTAACCCATACTTAGTTTCTCTCTCTCAATTATATGCCTTCTTTCTATTTCGGACATAGATACCTAGGTATACAACAACGTAATTCATTTCCACAGCTACGGAGACCGATTTCGCCAAGTACCTAAGGAGCTTTTTCTCTTGAATGAATACGATGGCACTTCCTACATTGCAGCAGCAAAATATCCTATCGAAGCTTTTGCAGCCTTTTCCAAGCAATATCCGTCACATCAATGTTCGTGATAATACGTTGAGCCAGTTGCCAGGCATTCCTCAGCAGCCTATTCAACGCGAATCTGTTCAAAAATCTAGAAACCTTTCTACAAAATGGAACTTTCTCGCTGATACTAAGTATTCGATAAAGCCACGGTCTCTGAGCTGGTCCGGCTGGTCCGGCGCAGAGGCTGAGTCTATTGCGTCCGTGCCGCTCGTAAATCCTAAATCAGCCGAATTATCAAGGGTCACGCAGCCAATCGAAATTGGCAATTCAAACAATAAGCTCCAAATTCACAAGTCAATTGATAATGAGAAGTCGAATGGCGAGCCCGACATCAGTGAAGTTGTGCATACCAAGTCACAACTCAGACAGGTCACCGCGAGCAACGACGACGTCCCTATACTCCAGGGTGCTGCCACACCATGTGCTCACAATCCTGTTGGCAAAGAGCAATACAATGAGATAATGACATGTGGCGTTTCTTCAAAAGACGACAGGCTCTTTCCGGAAACCCAACCCATCGAAGCCCTGGGCAGTTCAATATGTGGCACAGCCTTTGATCCACAAAGCCTTCCAATACGGACTAAGATAGAGTCTAGTGACTCTAAGAAATATTCGTTAAGAAGGTATGGCGGCAAGCCCGGTCTGTATTATTCGTCAACGATTTGGCCCGAAGAACTTCCATTTCATCGCCGCGATTTCCTTTTTGGGCAGTTGCGGATAGATCTCAACAACCATATCCAGAAAGTATGCAAGGAGAGAAAGTACAAACGTGCAATGAAGAAAAATCACGTCTCCTTGACAGGACAAGCTTTTACTATCGAACTACGCTTGTCAGGAAATATAGATGCGAACGGGGAAGATATAGAGCTCCGTCCGACAATATGGGTTCTATGTGCAAGCGAACTCTACAAGAAGCTAGTCGATGAAGCACTTTCTCAGTGTCAATTAAGTTGGGCCCTGGATGAACGCATTGAGGTCGTCAAGGGACTGACATGAAGAGAGCGGGTCGTCAACCTTGACCTTAGTGGTTGCCTTCGCTTTGTTGACTCGCATCGACTTCATTTACATACTGAAGCAGCTGGGAAAGACGGCTCTGCATGTGGATTGATCACTTGCGCAACTCTAACGAGGGACGGGCACATAATAGACCAATGCATTTCCCGAATAGGGGGTCTCCTCTTACTGGATCATGAGGTTGTCTGCGCAAGTTCGACCTCTCACGGAATTCTTGATATGCTCATGTCTGCTGGAATTTTTCCGTCGAGGAAGGAAACCTGGACTCCTCGAAAGATATCTCGAATACAGACACAGAAAGCCAAGCAGAAAATGACAGCACTGCGTCAACAGACTCAGAAAGTGACGGCGAATCAACCATTCCAGCATGTGATCCGGACTGTGACGATTTAGAATTGCAGAAAGATCCTATCACAAGCAGTATTACACACTGGAATGTTGTCCCGGACGTTATTATTTTCGACTTTCTTCGAACGGTCATGCCCAACCGGAATCAAGACTGGACTATCGGTACTGACGTGCAGGCTCACGACTTTGCACTGTTTGGAATCAGATACAATCCATTGCAAAAGCTCAGTAACTCGTACGAATTCGAGTCGGTCAGACATGCGATAAAGACCGAGGATGCTGAGGATGAAGTAGATTTGTGCTTCTCTGGGGGTTTGAAGGATGTGATGATCCTTCTCGGTCATAACACCTTCGCACGAGGAAGAGTGTTACCTGGAAGAAGCAAAATATACATGGCTGAGATAGAATTCAACACGAGTAGAATACTCCTTGATGGCCCCTTATGTAAGTTCCTCACGGCCTATAATAGAAGCATTGCTTGTTCTCTGCAGGATGGCTAACTGAATGTGAGTAATAGCTCCTGGTACTTCCGGTTCCTGGGCCGTGTCGGGTGGGTTTTTACAAGGCGTCATAATTGCAAGCTACGGACAAGAGCCTATTGCACATATGATTCCAATCCATGAACTATTTCGTGATATCAAGTCAGCTCTCCCATCGTTGATGTCTATCGGTATCCCACCTGCTACAGATCAAAAGAACAAAACAAGCAGCGAGATAGAAAGAGTGCAGAAGAAAGTAGACTTTCCTCTACATAAAAATACCCGTTCCAAAGCTTTGGCCACAATTTCTTCGCCTGCCATACTCATTTGGAGGTTGCCGCGGGATATATCACAGGAAGAACTCGCTGAGATATTATATTCGACATCGAACTGGGTTAATGCTATTTTACTATCCCCTAAACAACGCAAAATCCCCACAGCATATTTTGCTGTCGTCACATTTCGAAACCTCTCTGGAGCTCTGCGAATAAGCCAAAAGCTGGACAAGTATCATATATCTTGCCCAGGAAAGACGTGGGACGCGAAGGTTTTTGACTCTTGCATGATGATAGGACATGGGTCACTTGAAGACACCATCTTTTCAAACAGCAGAGTTGCCGCTGCTGTAACTGTATTTGGTTTATCTAGGGAGCTTGGTGCGTCTTTTGACTCACTCACTAGCTTTCAACCCAAAAGTAAATCCAGAAGCAACAGTTTCGAGAATACGGTAACAGAATATTTCGTCCACCAAGCGAAGGAAACAGCAGTATTTGACGATACGAGGATTGAGGGACATGGAATTACTTTTGTGAGTTGCCTAGAGGCAGCAAGTGATTTCAGAGACCTTACTGTACACGATTATCACACCCCGGATGCCAATGCGCCCTGCAACACGCTGAACATAGCAAACCTACCGATTAATGTGTCTGACGAAAAAGTAAGGTTGATGGTTGCTGAACAACGGGGCTACAAACGAATGTGTCTCCGTACGAAGCAAACGGGTACTATGTGCTTCGTTGAGTTTGAGAACGAAGCGTTTGCCACAAGAGCACTGCACAAGCTTGATGGTCGGATACTTGGTGACGGCATGAACAGAAAGATTCGAGTTACCTTCTCAAAGAACCCACTGGGTATCCGCTCATCCAGCATATCATCTATACGAGGCACTTTAAATGGAACGGTTAGTACGGTGGGGAGGCCAGCATCCGCACCCGGCTTCCATGCCACAACTACCCTAAATTCAGTTTGGCTCGCCAAACTACGAACCATTCCCTTGATGGACCACCATCCTCAGATTACACAACAATGAGCGATGGCAATTCATTACACGCAAGCATAAGCTCTTACGCGGTAGGCCGCAAATTCAAGATAACTACAAATCCTTCTTACCTCAAGTGTGAAGATGTGTATATAAATCTCATTGTAAGTCATAGTTATTTAGCATACATTGCTTTATTGGTATCAGTGTTATATTTAAGTCATGCTCCGCTTGAAGTCGTGGAATCCCTCACGCACCCTCCCACCAACGGGAAACTTTATCCTTCTCATCAAAGAGGCAGATATTAATCACCCAAATCCATCTCGTGTGGTCTTCCGTTACCGAGCAGCGGGGATGGCCACCCGTATCTGACGCAAACACTATGCCGTAAGTGTCGAAAACTACCGACATCAAGAAACTGGAGCCTTCCGCTCATTTTACTGCGTATTCCATCATTCTTCTTCAGTTGTTGATATCAATCATCACTGGTAATATTTTCATAGTATCTGGGGTCGTAGCAGCCATTGGTGCACACCAATTCCTTCTGTGGCTTGCTTCTGTCTATTTTCCTCCTTTGCAAATTCTTCTCTTTTCGTGGTGCCCTATCTGCTTCGCTCTCGATGCTAGCCTCATACCCGGATGAGTCGTCCCTCACACCCTCTTGGGGCATGGGTTGTTTCTTTTTAGCAGCTTCATCGAGACTGCGAAGTGAATACCTGTGCTTGGCGGACACTTGATGAGCCTTCGCTGCTGGCTTTTTATCGCCGGGATGGGGCGACTGCTTTGCGTCGTGGAAAGCGCTCGTCGAGGATAGTCCTGATATAGCTCTGTCGGTTGCGGCGGAGCGCAGCGTCCTCGCCCTGCTTCTCCCTCGCGGGGGTGAGTCGAGTGCAGCGATGTCTGAGTTGCACTTAGCAGCAGTCGCATATCTTGAATCAACGCTCTCTTGGCGGCTCTTGGTGCTCTTGATGGACTGATTTCTGGCTTTCGTCCGCTGGGCTCTGCGCTTCGAGAACGGACGGTCGATCGAACCGGATCCTGCCGTCTCTCTGGTCCTTTTACGACCCATCTTGTACTAGGGCTGCGGAGCGCTGTACTGTCTCCTTTGTTTGATGGGGGGTTTTAAATCGCCTGAGAGGTGGTAAATAATAGGACGATTGGGAACGCTCGGGTAGTTTGTATTGATTCGGGTTCTTGTTTGATGATTATTTTTTTTTTTAGCTTATCGCCAGGTACTAAGACTGCGGATGGTCTCCTTCAGATATATTTGCTACCTTGGGTATTGAGGAGGAATATCGGAGCAGAAGCGCTTTCTCTGTTTTTAATAGATAAGTGCTGATTAAATCTGATCTTGGCTGTTGTTGTTTTGTTGATGGGTCATGTGTCACTGTCTATTTTTTTTTTTTTTTCATACTATTCGGTAAAGTTTGTCGCCCCTTCCTTAAAATCTCTTAGGGGACTCGGAGTCTGAGAGGAAATGTGCATCTACATTAGCAAGCGTGTAAAAAGCTAAACGTCAAACCCCCAGTACTTACCGTACCTTGCCTTGGTTAAACCTGCTGAGTTCCGATATGGGGTTCCAATCGGCGTGGTCGAAGCATACTTGACTCACGTTTATGTCCTTACTTTGGCATGTGTAGACATCGCGGATCAGCGCGAGGCGCTACTCGTGCAGGTACATGTGTATCTTATTGAATAGGTAATGTTCGGCAAGTGTCTTAGATAGATGAGGTTTACAGGTTCGAGATTGAAGGAGTAGGGGAGCAAAGAGGGGGAAAAGAGCAGGTGTGGATGCATGCTTATTCACCTTGGACAGTACTTACAAGATAAACTTTATAACTACTATGTTGATTTAAGGTCTTGTGAGGTAAGCGATGAATTACTTACGTACCTGGCTAGGTAGTTAATTAGAAGATAAGAAAGGGAAGGGTATCTATCATTACATACATACGACATACACGCATCCTTTCATTTCTCATCATCCGTTTCTCTGAGTTAGTTGGCTAATTAACCTCCTTCTCCCCCTTTCAAGACGATCACGCATCACTCTCGCTATCGCTGTCGCTCTCGCTGTGTTCAAACAAATTCGCGCCGGAACAAATCAGATGAAAGAAAGAAAGAAAAGAAAAAGAAAGATGAATGCGCCATAACCTCCTGTCCCCGGTCTTCGTCCTCTCCTCGACCGCTTAGCAAATGGGCAGACATGTGACCACCAAGCCAAGCATCTAGGAATCCCTCGCAGCTCGCGAAAGAGGTGTAAAGTGTAGGTGAAAATGTAAAGCATACACCCCTCATCTCAAGTCTGATGCCAAAGATCCATAAGCTTACCCCGGACACCCTGCCGCGCCTGCTCAAGATCGTCAATCCGTGCCTGCAGCTGCGCATTGCGGTCCTCGGCGTCCTTCACCGCCTTCCGGGACACGTCCCGTCCGCGCTCGTACCCTTTGGCCTGCGACACGTACCGCTGAAGCGTCTTACGCACAGCGTTGCGCGTCGCGAAGGATATGTCCTCGTCTTGTAATAGGCTCATGACCTCGCCTGTCAGGTCTTGTCCTGGCGTTGGGGATTCAGAGCGGGATTGGTGCGAGGGAGGGGAGCTGATGGTTTTGTCTGTGCCGAAGAGGCGGGCACCTTCTGTCTCGTTTAGACGTTGCCGTTTTGGGCTGGGGTTTCTGCTGTGATTGTCGCTGCTGGTGGGTTGTGAGACGGGGAGGTCGAATTGGAGTTTCTTCACTGTCTGGCCCGCTGTTAGGGGCGTCGGCATCCCGTGCTGGATGTCCGTTGTGCGTGTTGTTGTGGGGGTCATGTATGCCTCCTCCCGCTGCTTGCCGGATCGGATTGCTGTCTTGGTTGATCTCTCTGTGGCTGCTACCATCTCCTCTGCGCCGCTGGCAGAGAGATCGTCCAACAAATCCTCATCATCGGACGGACGCTTCGACCCGGTTTTGGATGTCGTCGTCGTCCTGGCCATCGCGCTTGGCTGAAGGGATTTGCTTCCTGTACTTGACGTTGCGTGGTTGGTTGGTGTGTCTTCCTCGTCCTCGTCTTCCTCAGATGACGTCGTGTCGTAGATGTCAGCGCTCTCCGGAGACGGAGATGAAGTTGAGCTGGCAGTGGATGCGTCGTCTAGATTAACAACTTCGCGCCCGGGCGATCTCGCCGTCCCCGTCGCAGGCTGCTGCTCTGTCCTCGCTGTACGCGGTGTGAAGCGTTCGGGAAGCGTCGTCTGCTTCTTATCCTTCCTCTTCTCGCTGCGGCCGTTGCTCATAAGGTGTTCCCTCTCCCGCCTTTGTGCGTCCTCCACCAAGAGAAACATGTCACACCGGTTCCCTTCATTTTTGTCGGTGGGGCAGCAGTAGAACCTTTTGCCTTTGTTCTTGGTGTTTCTTGTGACGTGCCTTACTGTGGCCCTGAGACGGGGCTGACAATTGCCTTGTACATAAAAATGATTAATAACTGTTCTATGCAATTATGTCTAATTCGCTTTTTGTTTCTGGATCCGACTCGATCTCATTGAAATAGTACAACTTACAGAGCCAGACGCCTTGGCGAAACAAACCATTTGGGGAGTCGTCAGACCGTGCGTGTTGCGGCGACGAGGGTGGTGACGGCATCGTGGGCAGGTACCTCTCTCCCTCTGCTTACTGTAACTCACCGCCAGTCGCCGGACGAATTTGGAGGCAAGAAAGGACACCAGCAGTTTCGAGACGGGATACTCAGAATAAAGGAATGGATAAAAAAGCACCCTTCATAAGTGTTCGCAGTCAGTATCTAAATAGTCAGCTTCTCGGACTTTTAGGTGTACTTACCACACCACATGGAGATCCCACCCGTCGCATCAACCCTGTCGCTTGAGTGGGTGGTTGGGAAAAGCGCCTTAGCTGGGATGCTGGTAGCGTGGATGGTGGTGGCGGAGTCAACCACCCCTCCGTTTGGATGATCGTTCCACAACTTTTTAAGCCGCGGATACACCCGTGGCATCCCGCTTGCTGCTTATAGCATGGTCTCATTGGCCGATACTCTCTCCCCATGTTTATAGACTTCAACGCCTCGGATGCGTATACTATTCAGCTAGGTGGTTCACTCTCAGCTGACTTTTCGAGGCATCGTGTATACTTCTCTCTGGGGAGAGCAATCTAGTGTCGATAAGTTGAGATAGGTTGACATTGGTTTTTGACTACTAGCTTTCAGAGGCTTATCTTTGTAGTGCCCATATCTCTTATTTACTAAGTTGGTAGATAGGTGTCTGCCTACCTACTCTTGCAACGAATCAAAATATTCATTCATTAGGCGTGGTATAAGGGTAACGTAACTAACTACCTAGTAGTATTGGCGTTCAACATCGAGTTGGGGGTATATCTCTGAAATGAAGCACAAACAAAACGCCGCCTCTTTTGCACCTTCCTAGTCTTTCTATGGAGATAGAAAACGCCAGTGGAACTGTAAGACAAGGGAAATTCTAACTTAGATATCGTAGAAGTAGTCGTCATCTAGTTCATCCCGGCTTGGTACCACCCCAGCAGATGCTGGGGGAGGTGAATATGTGGCCTCCATCCGCACCTTGAGTAACCTGATCTTCATGCCGTAGTCTGCCACAAGGTCGAGGAGTTTGTTTGTCTCCGCTGTGATTGGCGCCTGGTCAAGCAGCATAAGCAGCCCATCGAGCCATTCTGACGCTAGGCTATCGCTTAGGGGATACAAAACAAGCAAGGGTTCCTCCTTGCCTTCTCTTCCTTTTTGAGCTTCTTCCTGATTAAGGAAGCCGTATATGGTGATTTTGGTCGAGTGTTTCGAATTGGAAAGATCTGTTGACGACGAGTCGCCTTTTCTCTCCGAAACATTGGACACTACAGAGCTTATCGTTCTGAGATCTACCTTTTCGGTGAGGGCATCAAGCGCAGGCTCCTGACCGGTTCGGAGAGCGAAATCGGCCCAGTGGAGAAAGCGTCGATTGTGCGAGAGCTTTACATATCGCCAGAGTGTGCCATGAGTTGCACGACGATTCTCCGAGGTTTCGCTCCTGCTCTCTTTGCGTGGTGCGGGCTTAGAAAACCACGATCCCTGCAGCAGGCATCGCGCTCGCTGTTCTTTGACAAAGGTGAGAGCCTCTTGTTGTAGACTCTGACGTGCTCTGCTGAAAAGATCTCCCCACTGGTCTTCGAACGATAATGTCAGAAGGTCCATCTGCAATTCACGGAGACTAGCTAAATCGTACTCAAAGAGCTCTTCCTCAATATCCACAACATCTTTATGTCGAGTTGCCTGGCCGACAACGCGATCTATCAATATTCGAATGAGCTCTACAACTTTTTCAAAATCGTTCTGTTCTGCACTCGTGTTCTTCCACAATCTGAAAAAGGCTTGGAGACCGGCAGTATGAAGTCTAGACCACTGTAGGAGCAGCGGATGGAACATTTTATCCTGTTGATCCGTATCCACGACTTGGAATAGTACCCTAGTATCCTCTATATCTGAATTTGCACAATCGAAGTGTTCAAATAAAGTAAGCGTAACAGCCATACTAGCACGAGCAACAGGGCATCGCTCATGTAGGGGTCGAGTAGATTGCTCGAGGAGCAGCTTCTGGAAGGCGTCTTCATTTTTACGCACGTAGTCTGTAAGGTCCATCATGCCGAGGAAACCAGCATTCTGGAATTCGGATGCGGGACTCTCAGTCTCAAATCCCAGTCGCCTCCACTTCTCTGGGTGGTGTTTCCGACTTCCCTTCTTACTGTTTTCGTGCGCCTCATCAGATTTTCCATCACTGTTCCCGTTTAGGTGATCTTTGCTGGGTGCGCTTGCTAAATGTATGCTCTTCAATGCACGCCGGTGCTCGGGCCGTTCGAGATCCACCTTGACCTTCCTCCACTTCTTGAGCAGCACCTTAGTAAGACACTGAAACTCTAATAGTGGGTGTGCCAAGTCCTGGAGAGCAGCGCTCTGCATCAGGGTATACACGGACTTGATCAAGCCGAGATCTTGCAACCTCTTGATAAACTTGGGCCATTCCTCTCCCGTGCCGCTGGACGTTGTATTGCCACGACTTGTTTCCTCGTTTGCCACGGCATCTCTTATGAGGGCGTTGATAAGAGAGAGGGTTGTTGCGCACAAGGCGTGATCGGCGGACTGGAGCTTCTGGACCACGAGCTCGAAGAATTGGGGGTAGACGGCGATGGCCGGTCTTAAGGCGCGGAAACCAAATGTTCCTGGTGTGGCTGTGGATTCTGGCGGCGAGTGGCCAACGAGCGCGACGAGGATAGACATTGCACCTCGCAGGATGTTGACAAGGGGATTCGACACGACAAGCTCGACGATGCGATCAACAAGATCGCCCGAGGTGGGGCTGTCGAATATCTCCCAGCCCATGTCGACCTCCAGCAACCGGCTCAGGCTCTGCAGCGAGTATGCGAGTGTGTTGCCCCCAGAGTTCATGATCAGGCGTCGCAGTATCACCAGGCCGCCTGATGATATGAAGACATCGGCAAAGGAGGGATCGTTGATAGACGACTGCAGCTTGAAGACGGCCATCTTTCGAGACGCATCTTCATCACTGGCTAGTCGCGACAGCAGCGACGGTATTTCTGCTTGGTCCATGGCCGTAGTTGGCTAGGGTTTGGGGGGGTATTCAAACTTTGAGTTTCGCGGTTTGAGGCTCGTATGGGCTCGAGTGAGGGCGAGGAGGCAAAGAGGAGAGGAGGCGCGGACACGAAACAGCTGGGAAATGCTGGATGCGCTCGCTGATATATGTTCCCGAGCTATCGCATAGTGACTAGAGTCGAATATAAGCTTGGTGACGGATGAATAAATTGATCACGGAGGATTTATGAGGTGACCCTTTCAACACATAGACGTAGGGTCATAATCCGTAAATCCATCCAACCAAGGAATGATCTAGGTTATCTAAAGGACACGGGGGGGGGAGGAAAGGGAGAGAAGGATATAATTCTAACAGTATTTAGGTTTAGTGGTAGGTTCCATGGGAGCGGATTGGACTTCCAGATACAAGCATGCACAATCACTGTCCAATAGAAGCTCTTGTAGCACAATAGTTGTAGGGTAGCGTGCAATTAGTCAATAAGGGCGTGCGCTAGGTTAGTGCCCGCCCACATTTCCAACGGGCTAGGTAGGTACCTACCTAGGTACATGTAGCCTAGGCGGCTCGGGCGGATAATATCGCCAATGCGGACATTTACTACTGCAAGGTTAAAACTTAACCTTCTATTAGATAATAGCGTATGGTGCACCTCATGATTTGTTGGCTGCAATCCTCAAAGATGATCAGAGTATTGTGAGAAGATAAATAATACCTACAATTTAAGTCATGATATCTCATCAATTGGTATAGGTAGACAAGCTCAAAGACAGTAATTCTTTGAAAATGTAGAGCGCATATTGTCTGCCCTTCAACAAATGCTAACACTTACACAGCTTCTCTGGCAAATTATTCTTGTAAGGCTTACCTAGGTAGCTTCTTGAGCTCGAAACCACGGCATTTTCTAAAAGCAACAAGCTCACTATATCCGGCAGATAGGTAGGACGGATTATCCCATCAAGGTAAAGGCCATCCCCTTGAAGAATATCGTCCGCATCCGTCTCAAAGTGAGATAACCCTCCTGCTTAAGCCATAGGACGATACTAATCTTGCAAGTGCAGATATTGTGAACCGGTCATATAGTTGTGAGGTAGGAACAGTGCTACGGGTTCCGTAGATGTAAATGGAACCTAAGCATCAACTGAGAGCCGTTATAATGTAGGCACATGTTAGAAGCTATCTAGAAATCTGGACACGGGCGTTTTGCTGGAAAGCCTCAGATCGGATCTAGGTACCGTTTCCTGTCTAATATAGTTCCACCAACCCTTAGGATAGTCGATGCAAACGGGAGCTGATTCTGCATGAACGTTGTACGGGCAAGGACCAGCCTCGACACTGCTGGATACCGGTAGGCAGCGGTTGGTGATGATATCAGCCCCTGTTTTCCACTGTTGTAGTGTTAGTGCTAGGATTCGTAGTGAGAGCCTAGATCCTTGTTATGTTCCCCGCATCTGGACCCTACATCTTGATTTACATGCGTCTGCGTTCGGGATTGATGTAACTATGGTAAAGGAAGCACATCACAGGTGGACAAGGCTACAACACATAGAAGGTAGGTCGTCTATGAGAAGCTATTTTGAGACTTCTTTTCACGAGAAAAGTTAAAGCTGTCAAGTGTTAGCTATCTACTTGTCCACAAAAAGGGCGTTGGTACTATCACTAAGCTACCTACATATGTAGTACTGATAGTATAAGTAAACCTAGAGTGTCAACAACCAATATAATTTGATTCGCCTATTCTAGATTATAGTACTGTATGCCTCTCTATTATTGCATGAGATATGACCAGTTATCTTAGCACCTGTCTTGCCTTCAACCATCTTCGCCACCATCACCTCGCTAGGGCTTCAGGTGGGGGGAGAGACTCGGGTCCAAACGACAGGGGCAATAACTTGATAATTCACCAAATCAGCTAACCTGCAGGCTACAACTAGTTGATATTTCGAGGGGAGGTGCCCAAATAGGGAGACTTACTTCTTCAAGATGCATAGCAACATAGTTATCATCTTTATCAAACATGATAATCGGGGCTGTCAGGTCGCAAAACTCTCGGATACTGTCGGATGATGATTAGTTTTCCTTAGCCGGTAGCGCAGTTCGCTCACACGGAGAGAGGAGAGAGAGTAAGAAACAGGTGGTGTAGAGAAGCGAGACTTTATTGGACCGGCCCAGAGAAATACCAGGGAGAAAAGGGGGGCTAAGAAACGCACAATTGACGACACATGCCGCAGGGGGTCGCGGGAGGCGAAACGTCGGTAGCGACGGCGACGACCCTGATGCGGCGGTGACCCTCGGTGACGGCCTTGCCGATGGCCACGCGCTCGGCGCAGGTGCCGACCGGGTATGAAGCGTTCTCTACGTTGGCGCCGTTAAAGTAGGCGCCGTCGACCGAGAGCAGCGATGCGCCGACGCGGAACTTGCTGTAGGGACAATACGCCGTCGCCTTGGCGGCCACGCAGCGACTGTGCAGCTCTCTGAACTCAGCTACAGTGAGGCTGTGTTCCTTGCAGGTCGATTCCACGGCTGCCGTGTCGCCGCTTGATAAGATCTGGGGTGTTGCTGAGGGCATTTTCTCGGAGCTTGTTGCGATGCGTGGATTGGGCTTCCACGTTTGTATAATTGTGTCGCAGATGATGTCGTTTGAACTGAAGCTGAAGAGTATCAAGTTGTGAGCTACGACCACGTATCTATGTATGTAGTCCATTCAGTTCCCCGCGATGTGTGACCTTTCAAAAGAAATGATTGGAATTCCCATTCCTAACTCCTCAATCAATACTTTATCTATACTATCTATACTATCTATCGACCGCCTATCTCACCTAGCACCGGTAGTGAACCTGAAGCGGGGTTGCTTGAGATCTGGAATGCGCCGCTAGCCGCCTGGCTGTCAACATCGTCGGGAAATCACCAGAGAAACCCGCCGAGGCTGGTGGTGCTGGTTTGTTTCATATATAATCAAAGCTCGACCGAAAATCTTTTGAGGAAGCGTGGGTACATGGTTACTGCTGATTGCATAGGTATTAGCTAAAGCTAAACCTAACAACGTGAGCTGCGGACAGTTTCGTCTCCGTAGATTGACGATGTTGATAACATCGTATCCTTGACTGTACTTAAGCACTTTGTCGTAAGCGTGGTGACGCCAGGTGGGCGATCACCCGCAAGTCTGTACGCTACGGTGTGGGCCAAAATCAGGTTTCGGACATCATGCCTGACGTCAACCTCGGCGCCGCGACAAGCTGGAGGGAGGACCCTGGATTCTGCACGTTGTGGGCAATTATATAGCTAGACATGTACCCTCGCGATCGGGATTTTTTTTTAATAGATCTGAACCGAATAGAAAACTAATTATAATTGTATAGTTCGCGTTAGAAGCGTTAGAAGAGCGAAGAGACACTATCGCCAAAAGGATACCAAAGAGCTGTATAAGCCATCAATTACATCACAGTAAACAACAATAGCGATCAGCAGCAGCGTTATCATTCACCATGCCTCACCCATTCCACCCAGACGACTTCCCCATCAACCAGGACGTCACCCTCCAGCCTACAAAAACATTCTACCTCAAAGGCGCAATCCACTTCAAGCAGAACGCGCAGATCTTCGACCTATCAGGCAAACTGCGCCAGCCCTGGAACGACTTCTGCCACGCCTTCCTGGACGAGACGAGCGCCGTAGCCCAGAAGCTGAAAGAAAACAACAGCAGCCCGACGTACGAGATCTCATCATGCGGCAACATGATGCGCACCATCAAGACCATGACAGACGCCCAGGGGGAGAAGCTGTGCGACCTCAACATCACCTTCGTCTCCTTCGACAACTCTACGGTGAAGTTTCCTCCCGGAAGCCAGCATTCACGCCACCACATCGAAATGTTCCCCGTCGACGACAGGGGCAGCGACGAGGCGAAGCACGAGGCCTTCGTCCGGCACAGCATCCCGTATTTCTGGGACATGACGCGCGGCCGCGTCGGCATCCTCTACAAGTGCCTCAACCAGCAGCGCGTCGAGATCGGTCGCGTCGCGGGCTTTGGGTTCGATAAAGATGCCGTGCTTGTTCTTAACGGCAATGAGCTGGATGATGTTGTCGCTGTGTCCACTTGCATCATCCTCTTGAACGGCCGCGACGCTATGGACGCATGAGTGTCGACGAACAGGAATAGGGTCTTTTTAAATCTTAATCTGTCTTTACAGGCTGAACTGGTAATTCTGTTCATGGGCGACACGGAGTGGCATTGGCGAAATCAGGATCGGCGTTTTTTTCGACTACATTGTATCTAATTTGATTCTCTAATTGGAGCTATATTATGTCTATACGAATTACGTTATTTATAGTCTTAGCAGACCTCGTCTTTCTCTGTCTTGCTTGTTTCTAAGGTAATGCGAACTAGTGCTGCGAGGGTCTATCTCTGTTACTCTTAATCTGCTTTATGCCGTGGTGTTTCATTCGAATCACTCTCGGGATTTCGCGATTTCGACATTGGGCGTCGTTGTGGCCCGCAGAAACGCATTTCCGCCTTCATTATATACCCCAAAATTCATAGATGGCTTTCAACGCACTCTCGGAGTGCGTAAACGGAAAATTATGCGCGCCCGGGACGATGCGCCAGAATACGTTATCCCTACCTCCTATCAGAGGCAAGGCGTCTTCCTCGTAGTCCTCACGTTGTACTAAATTGTCATCCTTCCCTATCAGTACGGCAGTAGTGCCTGGGTTCCGCTTAGCCAGCGATCGCCAATACTGCTGTTGTTCCATGAGAGGAGCATGTCGAATAGTCGACATCATTGCAGGGACGAAGCCTTCGTTGTGGTCAAGGGACCAGTGCACGAAACTGACAACATCAAGCTCAAAAGGCGTCGGGCTCGGCTGCGTGGGCGGGTCTACAGTCTCCTGTACCGCGACATCGACGAAGTCTTCTTTCTCCTCGGCGGGCGACAACACCTTCCTCTTCGAAACGGCGTTGTCAATAGGCGAGCGCAGACGGCTCTTGGTCATCCATGCTAGCAGACGTTCCGGCACGAGTCCAGACGTGAAGACCAGCCGGCTCGCCCGGCCTATATTCTCGGGACGGATTAACCCCGCGGGTGAGAGCAGGATGAGAGTCGCGACCATGTCCGGGAAGGTGGCGGCAAAGTTCACCGCGATGCCGCCGCCGAGAGAATAGCCGATGAGATTGAACGCATCGCGCCCTGTCCACGCCAGAGGCGACGACGCGAGTACGAGGAGGATCTGCGAGACGAAGAGCCGAGTGTCGTACGGTAGGTCACCGGGTGCGTCGCTGTATCCGCGCCCGAACAGATCAAACATCATCACGCGGCATCCCTTCTCCACCAGCGAATTCGCAATGTCAGCCAGTGTCATGCACGACGTGCTGATACCGTGGATTAAGAGAACCTTGCGTCCCTCTTCGGGTCCGAATTCATAGACTCTTATGCTGCCATACTACAATACACAGAGCTCACATTAGAAATGACGCCACAACGAGTGTGGTCGGGCGGGAGACATACTGGCGTGACTACGTCTCTTGCGCCGGGGAAGTGATCTGTCCGGTAGGCCGTCTTAGCCAGTTCATCCTTGGATAGCTTTGGCACACTGGTGGTGAGAGCGCCGGGGATGATTTGGGGCTTGTGCGGCCAGAGTGCAAAGCGCGTGAGGGAGGCTAGCGCCAGCGTGGTGATGACGGTGGTGGCGACGACGGCTGTGGTCGTCGACTCACTTGGTGAGCTGAAGCACTTGGCCACCGTGTCCATGCCGTCGTTTTTATGACCTGTTCCCTCCTCTATCTAATGATAGCGCGCTTACAGAGCGATTGATCGACGGTGGAAGGTAAGTAAGTGAGTGAGTGGTTAGCGTTTGGCTGGATGAAGACCCCGGCTTACGTGGTTGAGATGAGAGATTTGTGTGTAAAAGAAATATAACTACAGCAAGCCGAAGAGATTCAATCGATTTCCGTGAGCAGGCTATGAAGAATATGTTCCTTGCTAATTAATTGTCATGTGCAAGAGTCATGAGCTGTGCCTGGCCTGACGGTTACCAAGGAACTGGTACCGAGAGATCAAGTGCATCGAAATCGGTCGCCGAATTATGAGTTTATCGGGGTTCTATGGATGAGGGAAATATTCATTTGGTGAAGTTAGGTACTCTAGAAGGATTTATCAGGTATACAGCATGATTCAAATCCTGACGATTGTTTTCACGTTTTCACAATACATATACGATCGCTGCTCGCTTCCAAGCTAGACTTCGACTCAATATGACTAATAGATCCTCCAATAACCCCAACTCCTTCAAAGCGCGGGTTGTCTAGATAATCTACCTACTAAGGCAAACATAGCCAATCCCGACAGCAGAGTAACAACGCTCGACTTCCACGTCAAACGCGGCGCTTCACTAGTAGTCGGAACTGGACGCTGGCGGACATCACCACTTTTGCCACGAGGTCAGCTCATAAGGACAGTGATAAAGTCTGGCATTAGGGATAATGTGGGTAGTGCACTCACCCACAACTCCAGCTAGTCGCATTGTTGACATCATTCACCCCATCCCATCTGGCCATTTGAGGATAGGGACATAATGGACGTTGCTTGAGTACACCCGAAGACACATTTGTGGGTGTGTTCCAAGTCGTGGCCACCACCTGATCGACGGTGGCATTCTTCTCCACCCAGTCCACGAGCGCGAGGAGAATATCGTGCTGCGCGTCTTCAAAACCTGGGACAGAATATGTATCGTTGCCGAAGATGGACGCCTGCGAGCCGCCGCCGAATGCCCAAGGGGCATCTTTATAGACATCACGTGTCAGCTGCTAGTATTTTTGGGAAACCTCAAGACGAGAGGATTGTAGGCAAGAATGCACCTGGAAGGGTACTCTGTTTCGAGACAAACCCGCGTCTTGCTTAGCGAACATACAGAATCAGAAATCACATACCTACGGGCGATGCCCAACAATGCTGCATTCCTGGAACCTGGAAATACTTGAAGAACTCTTGAGTCGCAGTCAGGTTGCTGCCCATGGTCTGCACGACGCGCTCATAGTATAGGTTCGAACCCTGGAAAGGTACAAGTCCGTCAGCCGCTCCATGGTACATGACCATCTTGCCGCCACGATCTCGGAATTCTGTGAGGTTGTAATTATCTGCCGTGGCATTTCCGGGCTGTAGCTTATCCGCTAATAATGCTAGACTATCGTTGAAATCGGCCAATGCATACGACGGGTTGTTGAGCACGAAATATTGCGCATACCCTATGCCGTAAGGGCTGGCATCCGAGTAGTTCAGTACCAAATTCATCTGTGCCTCAGAACCCGGCGATAAGCCCTTGTATAAGAATTCACCTGTTGATGTTGTCCAGTCACTGTACACATTTTTGATAGTCTGAGCCTGTGCAGCTGTGAGACATGCAGGTTGATTCGCCCCAGACCTTTCACACGATAACGCATCAAAGTCCACATCGCACAGTCCTGGGAGGCTAATGATGCCATCCGCCACGCCATCGATATCGTCGCATTGTCTTACGATCTGGTCAGCAATCGCGGGGAGGAGCTGCCAATTAATGTGTTTGTCATCGTCAGCTGGCCAGTTGTAGGTTGCAGCTTTGATTGCCCAAGTATTCAAATGGCTGGTGTACCAGGCCGAACCTCCTACTAGGACGCCATCAAAACTTCCGGGAAACATCTGCGTCTCTTTAAGTCCCTGGCGGCCACCGGTTGAGCACCCGCTGTAGTACGAATAAGATATTGGACGTCCATAATACGCTTGCGTGAGTAGCTTTCCCAACACGACGGAACCGTGGATTGCACGCCAGCCCCAATCGGTTTTCGCCTCAGGATCGTCAAGAGCCCATCGTATATCTGTGACGTTGGAGCTGTGTCCCGTGTCCGTTGACACGACAGCGAATCCGTACTGTACGCCAGCTCCCATGTCAAGCCAGTTGATCCCACCACCAAAACCACCGTTGCCGACCGTGAGGAACCTGTTGTTCCATTCTGCCGGGAGAAAGAGACCAACCCGGTACGACGACGTTGCAGAACTTGCCACTGCAATTGTTACGGCGCATAGTGCAGGTAAATTGGTAGGCTGAATCGGATAAGCCAGATCTGCTCTTCCGTTCCCATGTGTGCTACCAGCCTCCAGAGCCTGCACCTGTTCGATTTTCGCGTTGGTTGGCAGAAACTTGGCAAGTATTGAAGTATCACAATTGACACTATTTTGTCCTTGATCATGAATGGATGACGTAGCCACGACACCTAGCAGGGTGAGGTGAATTGCCAAAACCCGTCCCAAGCCGTATAGATTCATTTTGTGTGGCTACTCTGGAGACCATTTCCGTGATCTGACTATAACAAGACTTATAAGGAGGGAGAACCGGGTGGCCGTCAACATTTATTCCACACCGATTCCCTGACAAGAGACGATTATGGCTTTTCCTGTCGCCCGACTTTGTCATATGCGCTATCACGGCCGGGATATAACTCATACGCGGCCATATGATTTATAGAACTTTTGATATGTTCCAGCCATTGTTACCGTTACATGCGGGGTTTCGGGCATTCCTGCCTCTTGGGGCGGCACAGGGAACATGAAGGTACTGCCTGTTTAGCTCGCCCGCATATGGGCTGTCTGGCGATCGGTTGCGATCCCATTGTCGAATGGAATTTGAATACACTATCCAACTGGAATCACGGTCTTATCCCGTAGGTGTGGACTGAGGATAGAGCTAACCGGCCTCACAAAGGTAGCATGGCTTGGCCATTACGGATGCGGAAGACTCTTTGTGTATATGTATATCAACCTGCCTCATGAACATGGTTTCCAGCAAACGATTGCTACTACTATGTGAATTATGTCGTGACGAGATAAGCTATATTAATTCGGAGACCAAGCTAAGCCCCTAGAGTGCGTATAATCTAGGAGTTGTACCCTCCGCGGCGGACCTTACAATCTGCTTGTTCTTCGCGCCATAATAAAATCTGAGACATACGGCGCCAATCGCCACGAAAAATAGCATGGCAGCATTGACCCCATGACCCGTAGGATACCCGCGTTCAGCCTCATCGGCCTTATAGATCCAAACACCGGGCATCTGACCCAGCCCAGCGCCTATACTCACGTTGAGAGCGACGGCTAGTCCAATTGACGAGGTGCTCCACATGTTGGAGGTGAGCCAACCCAACATCGGAGGGATGCATGCAAATGCGCCCGAGGTTCCCACGATCAATGTGCCGTATCGACTCGCATAATCATCAGGCGGCAATAGAGCAGATGCTAAGAAGCCTGCTGCGCCCACCGCTGCAGCCCCAGCGCAATGAAGGCCTCGGGAATTGAAGTGATCGCCAGACCAGGAATTAAGAATCGATATAACTACTCTTGTTAGCCTTATGCAAACAGATTTCCACGTGAAACATACCGTAAGCGATAGCCCAAGGAGGAACTGTGAATAACTGCGCCTGGAGATCTTTGTACCCGAGGCCTGAGACGATCGAAGGCGTGAAAAGGGATAGCGAGCTGAAAGGAAGCGAAACGGCGAAGTAAATCGCATAATGCCCGTATAACCTCCAATCCATCAGAGTTTCCTTCGCGTCTTTCCAGGTGAGACCGGGAGCCGATCCCTTAGAGCCATCGACGAATAGGCGCTGCACCGCGAGGTCCTTCTCGCTCTCGGAGAGCCAATCGGCAGACTCTGGGTAGTCTGGAAGAACAAACCAAACGAGTAGTGCTGACAGCACGGAAGGGATGCCCTCGAGAATGAACAGCCAGCGCCATCCAGATAATCCACGAACTCCGTTGAGGTGGCCAACGCCGTAAGCAATAGCGCCGCCGAAGGCGCCCGCGAGCGTAGCACTGGCTAGAATGAAGGCGACCCGTACGCTACGTTCGTCTGTTTTGTACTACGAGACGAAGAACCGAATCAGCTCCAACCCATTGGCTTTTCAGAGACTCCATTTGCCATCATTGAATATATAACTATAATTTCAACGCATATGTAGGCGAGGCTACTTACCCAGAACGTCAAATAATAGACCAAACCTGGAAATAGACCACTGCACCGGCCTTGTTAGTCATTATGCTTCCCAATCAATCGGACACCTAAATAAAATTGAAACACTTACGCTTCAAACACGCCTAGCAAGAAACGGACACCTGTGATCTGCGCGAAACTGTGAACGCCCCCTATCCCAATGGTGATAAGGCCCCAGGAAGCCATCAGGAAAGCCAGCCATCTAGACGGCCGGAACCTCTTGAGGAGGATATTCGATGGCACCTCGAACAGGAAGTAGCCGACGAGGAAGATCATCAGGGCGATGGTGAACTGGTAATTCGTCGTGTGCGTCTCCGTCTGCATGTCATTTCCCGTCGACGCGTTGAGGACCTTGGCGTTCCCGATGTTGGACCGGTCGAGGTACGCGAGGAAGTAGATGGACGCGCTCACGGGGATGATGCGCTTGTCCTGTCTGCGCAGAAGAGCGCGCTCTGCCGCCGACGAGGAGAGGATCGTCGATGCGATTGCGCCTTTGCCCTCATGTTCTTCGCTGAGGGGCTGGCTTTGCTGTTTCTCTACGTCGACGGGGGATTCCTGCTCTGCCATTGTGAATGACAGCTTGGTTTAGTCTTGCTCTTCGATAGTATGTCGGATGTTTCACGTAGATAGGTACGGTAGCTAGCTGCTGTGCGTTTGTATTTAAGAGATCCTTGACCCAGCACATCATACACATTCATTGGTTCGGCCGATCCAGTATGGATGGGGATTACCTATCTGTGTACTGTAGACTCTTCTCATTTTTGGTGGTTAGCATTCCCAACCTCGCCAGCCACTCGCTCATGCACTCATTCGTTCACCGCCACGCCATACCACGGCATTGTTTGGTACGGTGGTCAGAACGTGGTCTTGTGGCATATCAGGATCCTTGTCCCTCCCCGTCATTAGGTTCCATCAAGCCAGTCAAGCTTTCCTCATGCCCCTCCAATAGACATGCTCAGCGGCAAGACTCCGGGGAGTTGGGGTTACAGCCAATCATGATATACTTGGATGCGGGGAAGAACGCTGACTTGGGCCGTTCTTTTATGTGATGAGAGCTGAAATGGATGCGAATTACAAGGGTTGTGCAGGCATTTCCTTCCTGGATAGTACGTCGATATTAAGAAGAAGCCTAGGCCCTCTCGGCATTTGTTTAGGGCGAATTTCGACATGGGTTATCTGGGGTATTGATGGGGACTGGTCTTTTCGAGGGTTTCCGAAGAGTGAGGGGGTGAGTGAGTAGTCAGCGCAATAGGCCGTTGTCGGCCCTCTTCTCCTGGTCGTCTTTTGTCGTGCACATTTAGAATTACATATGTACATAAAGTCCGCTTTATGATACTAACCTCGCTATGAACAATTTCAGTAGCTGCTGGTTGCAGCGTATGTGTTTCGCTCTATCGAGAGATGGTGATGCTACAACTCTATGGTGATTTATTGTAAAATGTGCTAGATAAGTCTTGTCATCTCGTGCCACAATGATAGTTTAAGTTATTAGACCACCTTTTTTTGGTCACTCCACGATAAAGTTATCTCCCTGTCTCTTCTTCCTATTTCCTCGTCCTTAACACAAAGCTATATGATACTCACGACATTGGAACAGTGGCGTGTCTCATCGCAAAGCTTTCTTCGCTAACGGTTCCTCGTTACATCCATTACATAACACTTTCATATGTCAACTGAAGTTTCTTAGGTCTTTATCGTGTTAACTTAACCGCACGTCTTCAATGCGCAGAGAAGGGGAGCGAATAGGGAACAACCGATAAACTTTACGGCGAACCAAGCTATGACATACGAGCTACAATGGAGGCTGCTCATGGCGATTCACACCATCACGAGAAAGAATGTGATACACGAATGTTCAGCCAAGGTGCTGCACATTCTCGTCAGATTGCCTCGAACACGTGGATCATGACTCGCCCTGGCGTCACCACGGCAAGCATACCTATTTATAAAGTCCCCAATGACTTTCCCAACGAATTGGACTCCGTATCGTATTCGCGCTCTGCGGCTCCCTTGCCTGAAAGCTGAACGTTTAGTCTCGGTAGCGGCAATGCCGTCATTTCTTGTGTCGTACTGGCCTATATTGTACGAGAACAATCCCGAGACATGACTGGCGGTAGCACTTTACCAAGACCCTATGGCTTGAGCTCAATACGAGGAGGATGTGTATATATATATTCTCAGTCGCAGAGACCATTCCGTATAGGTAGCTCTCAATTGAATCTCAATTGCGGCGTTGAGCATTTCATGACAGATATACAAATTCGTTTAGTACGTCCATATCAGAAGAAAACATGAAGTATCTCCTCCTCGCCTCGCTCCTCCTCGGTGTGACGGCTACACCTGTAAAGCAGAGACAGGCCACACAAGCAAAGATAAGCCGCTTCAGCGCGAGCTCGGACGGAGATGCGGGGGGTGCCGAGTAAGTCATAACTTCTATCAGTATCGGGTTCATACGTTTTCTCAACCGGCCCAAGCACGCGATACAAGGCCATATACCTTGAACTGACACGAATAGAATCGGGTACAGCATCGAAATCCCGGGACTAGTCAGCACACACTGCAGCTACGCCGACGCGAACCCGGCAACAAAACTACCCGACGTCAGTCAGACTCCGTGCGACAATCCCGTCGTCCGATGGCAATTCCGCCAGGATCCCTCCCGACCCGGCACTGAGGGTCGTTATCGTATAGTAATGATCTACGCGCCGCCTTCGGGCCCCTCGGCGGCTGGCTTCCATGAGTGGGATCCGAGTGACTTCCCCGAGGAATCGCTCGATGCGGAATATGTAACGGTTTACCACGTTAGTGCACCAGCTTTCTCTATCCCTTTTTCTCATATATGAGCTGGCTCGTTGGCTTTACTACCCCTGTCGGTGCCTGAAAGCCTCCATGCTTGTTACCGTGCCTGATAATTATTGACTCGATGGACCCAATAGGGCGCACCTGATTTTATTATCGACATCGCTTGAGGATCATGAACGCATCGCATTCTCGAAATCGGGGTCTTGTGAAAAGGGAAAAGGGGATTGAGTTGTGTATAGCTCTGTGGTTCACTTGGGATATTTGAAAGTTTAGGCGAAAAGAATTTTTGAACATTTTTCTGTGCCGATGATTCTAGTTCTGATGCCATTGTCATGTCGTTATATATTCATATGGTAGATCAATCTGGCCCCCCTACCTTCGCATATCCTTTAGTCTTCTTTCCAACAATAGCACTCTTTAATGCTTCGCACTCACAACCTCCTCTATCTATATTCTATCACGAGGAATCGAGGCTGCAGAACAATCTTTCCGTAAGCTATTACCAGCCCCTCAAGTACATCTTTCTTCAAATCTATCTGATGTGACCTCGTCATCATCTCCTCAAATCGAAACCGCCGTCTTTGCTGCGATCTCCTCAAAACCACTCGATATCCTTTCGCTCGGCTGGCCCCGCGCACTCTCAGATACCGCAAAGAAGACCTGGTCCTGCACCTCGGTCTTACCCCAGCGCTCGCAGCGCGCTCTCAGATGCGCCATCCGCACGCCATCATCATCACCGTCCTCGACCGCCGTCCACAGCGCCCACCAGTCCAGCGCAGCCCGGTAGCGGTGGTGCATATGCGTGCGGAGCAGAGCCTTCCACTGCTCGTCCTCAGGGCAGCGGGCGAAATGCATCGCAACAGCTTCGGCCCATGCAGGCAGGTAGGCGGCGTTCTCGAGCCCCGCGATCGCAGTCACGGCGCTGTTATGCACAGTGATCTTTGTGCTCGACAGGTCGCCGTGCGTGAAGACGCAGGGAGAGGAGGATGGCATGTGTTCGTGCAGTAACTGGATCGTGGCGTCGTCCACGCCCTTCTCTTTGAGCCGTGATGCGATTACGTGCCAAAGCTCGAGCTCCGAGTCAAACGGTCCCAAGCCATTTTCTGTGTCGCCGAAGAGGTTCTTGTGGTGATGTACTCGTCCGCCGGTGAGACTTGCGATTCGGCCTGCGTCTGTTCTGCGCCAGTCCTCGATGTAGCTGGCCACTTGATTTGCGATGTCCTCCCGCTCTTCAGGCGATAGATCCCACTATATGTCGTATAATCGCTCGCCGGGCGCGATGTCTGATATGGTGAATACTTTGCCGTTTTCTTTCCAGCTTGCGCCGACTTTGGGGATGGGGACTTTGGGCGCTAACGTCTCGAGTATTCGGATGGCCTCGAGCAGTGGCGTTTGTTCGCCTTCAGGGTGGTCCTCTGCGGTCTCGTGCAGGATGTATTTGCTCCCGACTAGCCACTTCTGAGATATTAGATCATTGTCTATTGAACTGAGGCTGCTTTTGAAAGGTATCGTGTCTACGGCTTGGTTATATGGTGTAGTACATGTAGGGGATATATCTTGTACATCTCTGATACCGGATTTATCCTCATTTATGTCTCGCTTCTGATCCCATCCCCGAATTTTTGGGCGACTCGAGGAGTTTTTGTGGGGTTTATGGGTATTTCGACGAAGTAGCCAGTCTATAGCACCATTTGCGTTTAATATTCTTTTTGATATGAAGAGATGACTCTTTGGTGTTTCTTGTGTACCTTGATTATGTTTGTTCGGCTGATCATCGTGGTGCCTTGGGAGCTTGACATTGGCGTCCTGGATAGACGTCGCAACTGCGACGGATTCTGTGAGAAGAGTTCCCCCTTCTTCGTCATCGTCACTGTCAACACCATATAATGATAGCTCGTTGATGGAATCTATTCTGATTCCAGGATTGACAGGCGTCCTCGCCCGCGTCATTGTCGCAGTGGTCATGTTTTCGAGATATCTTCACACGAAGATGGAGCTGGCGCTCTGGTATTTTTAAATCATCGACATTGCTCCATGTGCCACGCCTTCGTAGAACATCTACTCTGGCGCATTCGTCTTCAGGATATACATATAGTCTAGCATCTGGGGCGTCTCTTATACAGGTGAACAAGAAAGAACCTAGTCCAAAGTGCATCTAGCGCGACGCATTCTAAGGCAAGCTTGCTGCAAACTCAATGGCATGAGTTGTTATGCGTATGCAAACTCTCTTCTCGCAAGACCAAAACAAGATCAACATCTCTTCAAGTTTTCGCGCACTTGGTCGGGATACCCTCCCCTTTACTGTTGGGTTCAGAGCTAAGCCCTTTGCAGCAGGGGCAGCGGACTGCAAGCGGGATGCACATCTGAAACATACCGCGACATTGTTCACTTACTACCTATTCTCTTCGCTTTTTGGAGATTGGTGAAGATACTGTAGTTGAGACATTGCTTGGCTCAAGTATTAGAGAGATGAGAAGTAGAGAAGAAATACCTATTTGCAGGGGTTTCAACATCAAGGCCTGTCGAGACGTCCGTATGGAAAAGGGTGAATTTATAATGCATGTGCGAGATGATATTTCAATAGTATATTAATTAACTGATATTCGCTTGAATGAGTATCCGGCCCATCATCTATTGTACAACGCCTTCATACTTTCTATGCAACATGAAGTCTTTCTCGTGAATCGGCAGATGAAAAGACTAGGGAAAAGGGAGGGTCTCGGGTTAGCGTTGTATGCGCAACTAAAGAGGGCGTATTGGTAATGCTCGCATTTGGATTGAAGTCAATCCTTGGGATCAATCCTATTCTTTCACGGGTTTCTCAGCAACAATTCGATAGGTAGTCGTGATGAGGCGCATATTGTCCATTTCCACGAACGCCTGTCCGTCTAGACACAGTCTATCAAACAAGATCTTGAAGTGCTGCGGTAGAGCGCGTAGCTTTGTCAGGGTGTTGATCAGCTTGCGAACCGAGCGGAAGTATATATCGACTTTATCTATCAACCCGGCCTGTAGACCGTCGATGCTGGGGTTATCGGAGCGTGTCACAGCGAAGCCAGCGTCTTGCAGTGCCTTCTCGAAACTCGTCGGCGTCGGCGTCCCGACAGCGCCAATCAATGGCTTGACTCGCCTCATGAGGGAGGTATGTTTAGGGTTCTCAGGGTCGTAAGCTGGTAGACTGACCCAGTCTATAAGCAGGAATTTTGACCCAGGCTTTAGTACTCGGTATATCTCCTTGAATAGTGCCGATGGGTCTTTGCAGAGGCTGAGCGCTTGGATCTCGTAGAAGGCGTCGAACGATTCGTCCGCGAAGGGGAGAGGTAGATCATTTTGATCGCGAACTATAAACTCATTGCTGAAATGCAGTTTGTTGTTGAATTCCTTGGCTTGCGCGATTTGATTTGCGTCAACTTTAACATCAGCGAGTTAGCATTTGAACTCCCGAAGAGAGAATGCATCGGATGATTTCAAGGCAAAGTTGTGAAATGCTTGAATCATCACCAGTATCCCGATTCGGCTGAAGTAGGTAACAGAGGGATATAAAACTCACTGTTAAGCCCAGTCACTCTCGCTCCGCTGTAGCTCGTCATATGCGCAGCCACCCGACCACGACCACATCCCAGATCCAGGACTTTCATCCCTTTCTTCAACCCGATCTCCCTGGAAATCGATTCTTCACAGAGGAGCTGGTTATCCCGCACGGATGCCTTCTTATCCATCAGTGGTGGTATATACATCTTCTCCACGTCTCCAAGGCTGCAGAGGTGATTAATCACTGAGTAATAAGCTGTAAGGCATTGCCCAACGCGCTGCTGGTAATTGGGACCGAATGCGGCCACCATGGCGTCTTCATCGGCCCAGTCCAGGTTGTAAATCTCGTACGACGCCATGAAGTCGTCTACTTGCTGCGGAGTGAGATCATGAATGTGCTTGAAGGCCTTGAGAAAGGTCTTGAGTCGGTTGGGCGACACGGAGCGGTCGACCACATAATCACCTCCATAATCCTGCTTCGGGGAAGACTTCCGAGCTTGCTGCTTTTTTATCTTCACTTTTTCAGACACGATGTCGCTGGTCCGTGAGCTGTCGCTGCTGTCATTCCGGCCACCCAGAGCGAACGTCACCGTACCAGGTCGTCGTCGTTGTTGTTGTTGTTGTTGGGCCGATATGCGGGGAATTGCCGTTGCTGTCGCCATTGGAGGTGAGTGTGTGTGTTATTAATATTATATAGAGGGTTCCCCAATCAGCCGATTCGCAAAAGCACGCGACCCAATGGAAGTGAGTGTGATGAGATAATCGCGACCCTCAGGTTGTCGTCGTTCGTGGACAAGCAGTGAGTGTGTTTATTTATTCATTCATTCGTCATCATGAGTAATAGGTACAATTTTGACGCGGACATAGGGGAGAACAGAGGGAGTAAACTCAAAACCCCAACCGAGCCGGCGCGATCGCATTTCTTATGTTTACCACGGTCCCTAATAGAGTTTCACCACGTGCCTTTCTGAGCGGCCGGCATAAGTCGCTTAATGTTAGTTAGGCCGGCTCACATGTACATTATTTCCGGATGGTCCGATGGTTTTCTCTGTTATGTCGCAGGCGCATGGGCAGGCTGCCTACGACCGCCTATGATGGCCCGATGAATCACGCCTTCTGTGACCTTTCAATTTCCCGCTTACCAAGCACCCAGCGCGGAGGAAATACCCAAATCCAGTCAGATCAGCAACGCTGCTTCGGTCTTTCGGTGTACCGTCACGCTTGCCTTCTCCTCCTCTCGAACATCGGAGGACGGTTTCTTCGACCTGCAGCCTCGTCTAACCCCGGCAGGCACAAGATTTCCATCTGCAAGGGCTGGCAGGGGGCTGCAAGGAGACACGTGCCGGTGTTTTTGATCCTTCCTATGGGGCCCATGTTGACCGATGGACATCCCGTCGTCCAATCGTGTATAACACCCACGATAATAGTTGCATCTGTATGAGATCGCTTTGAGTCATTCGGTGATGTCGGCCTAATATCGGAGACAGCTTTTTCTGCTGTTAACATACAAACGATCCCGGATCCCCCGGAAGACTTACCTAATTAAATGAGGGGCTTCCTTTCATCATATCACCCAACATCACACTATATATAGACGGCGCATCTAAGCTGTCGCGCGATATGGCCGCGCCAAGAAATTTCGTATTATCCATCGTATCCGTATGTGATGGAAGAGCGGAATTGTCCGAAGGGCGTCGGAGAGGGGTTTTGGGAGGCTGATCTAAGCTTTTCATACAGTAGACTCTAAACCCGGTTCCTACAGCAATAACATTAAGCCTAGGCCGAGGCAAAAATTCATATCAACGGCATTGGCCAATTGGGTTTATTTACTGTAGGTCTGCAATGAGGTAACTGCCGCAGATCCTGCAACCCTAGATCGTTCCCTTAGGGCTTAGCGGACAGTATCAGGGTGGTCGAGGAACATATCAATTAGGTAATCTTAAGTGCCATCTTTGTATGTAGCAACGATATCAACCATACACAAAAACCTGTGATGTCAGCGACGCACGTTTATTTTGTATCAGCCTTGATTAGATCATGTCAAGAGGATATGCTCAGCACAACAAGGCATGGCCGTGATATTTGACTACAAACGGCCGCAACTCCACATCTATGTATCCATGCAAACCCATTTAGCTACCCGCTACCTACTTGATTATTAAGCTTGAGTACTTCCTTCCGTGAGTCACTAGATATTACGGAATAGTGCTTTATCTGAGCCTGAGGGCTAATATTACGGCTACAGTAGTAGCTGAACCTATTTATAATATTCTAAGCTGACCAGCTCTGCTAAAATGTGCTTGCATCCGAAAGGCCTTACATTTGGGTCTAAGAAGGGGTTCCGGCTTTTAGATCAAAAGATGGGGCGTTTAATCAGATAAAACTTTTCTCTTCTGCCGTCCCGAGAAGCGCGCCCGGTTCGCGAGAAAGCTGCGGAGCCGGCGTCTCGCGTTGTTCCCAAATAGCGACAGGTCCCTTAACGTCATCAGTGAGGAATAACGGAAGCCTCAGGTATTTCTGGTGCGACTTTTCCACGTAGCATTCGAATGTTCGTTGCGCATGGCGGAATATATAGCCACCTCGGCTGAGAGTCCCAAGTATCTGGTGAGGGCGTCGATGATCTGGTTTATAGTGTCTTTCATAGCATTTACATCGTCACCGGTCAATACAGATTGGAAGTGGTTACGCGCCTCATTTTAATACGTGTTTACACCACTTGGGAGATTGACCAAAGATCGTGGGCCCATATGAGCTTCATATAAACGAATCGGAGGATAATCAGGCTTCTTGCCTTTTTTTTTCTCGGGGAGCTTTCAATCGCTCATCGAACAGGTTAAGCCTCTCACTCATTTGTCTACGCATCACTTCATCCATTACTGGTTGCCGGTTCTGTGTAGCCCCATCGGATGGCCTACATTGCTCCGCAACTCTTTACCTGGAAAGAGCAAGAATTACGCCAAAACGCCTTCTTTCACCAACTTTATGTCGCCGACCGAGTGCAATTCCCAGAGTGGCCGCAACTGCCTCCCGTGATCAATCTTCCAGCGGGTGATGCGGTCTACACTCTAGATCTCGGAGGCGCACCCGGTCGGCAACGTAGAGAGTGTATAGCTATAAAAACTACTGAACGAATTGAGCATTACCATACACGGTGGCCTACTCGTTGAGATCGGCGTGTTGGTAAATCCCCAGACTCGCATCGTCCCACAGTGCTGGGATAAGTATGCTATCATGGGACATGATTCATTTGCCACAAGCAAGCCGACCATGCGGCATATAGACAACGCACCTACATCATCATCTCGCCCAGCATCGGTCTTCCAGCCACAGCCACGAACTCGCAAAGCTGCCATGGAAATGAAAAAGCCACCGGTACAACAGCTACCGATACGACAGACCATAATCGCACTCAGAAAATGATTTAAAAGAAAAATTTAATTGCAGCAAATCAAACCGAAAACCCCAACTAGCACATCTGTTACTATTAACAAAACGGCCGATACTACCTTAAAAACTCTCGCTGACTGGAAAGCTCCGGACGTCATCTTTACGCCGCAGCAACAAATCTATGCACCACCCGTCGATGCTAATGCATTTGGAGTCTGAACAGCGGCAAAACACAATATCGTTAGCATTTACTAAGATATGGCCAGAATTCAAAGCCGACATTGATGTCACCAAGCCAATCGATCAGACAAAATGTTCCAAATGTTTCAAAACTAAAACCGAGCTAAACAACTTGTCGACAGTCCTGTTCATCACGAACAAACCAAGAAAGAAATACCACAAGATGAGAGAACTCGAGAAGAAACGATCAATACGCACGAAATGGGTGTCAAAAAAGTTATCGCAGGGATGAACCCGGCCTGATTTCGGGCCAAGCGGTATTCATTTCTGAACACTTTGCGTTCGTTACGGCTTTTTGGGAAAGTCTGACAAGTGTTAGCTAGTACTACCAATCGCGGTTCGCCAAAAATTCGGGAATGAAAGCCGCAATCATGACGTTTATTAACAATCAAACAACAACTTAAAACGAGCTAGGCTTGATTTTCACAGTCTACAGCATTGTTTCAAGTTCTTGTGGTAGGTACGATAGAGAAGGCCTATTAAACTACTCCTCACAGTAAGATGCCCTGTACCGTACTCCATTACTTTTACAACTTCGCAGTAAATATGATTACCACCGCCAGTTAGGTCGCCGCCCGCATCCAGACCAATAACCTGCCAAGAGTAGCATCAATAGCAGCTGTCAATACTATTGGTACACAAAGAACCTAGAACTACATATAGGCGAGGCTGTCGTCAGTGTCAATAGTTGGCAAAATCAAAAACTACAGCTCTACCGACTGCAGACAGCAATGCTAACAACACAACCGGTGGTAGTTTATGGAACTGCTTATTCAACTATTATGACACTTGCACCAAATATCAGTACCTGTGGCGTTGTGGCAGCGCAACAGAACTAGATAGCCTACAACTAGCTTACCCACTTAGTTTCATAGCATCATCCCAAATACAACACATTTTCCACATTCAAGCTAATCAACTGGTGAGAGCCGCATGATTCGACCCTGCGCGGTTTCCCACTGCGGACTAAACACAGAGCCTTAACCACTCGGCCAGACTCCCAGGTTAATCCAATCAGAAAACCAGTCATTGAAGACTCAGCTGGAGACTCAGACAAAACATGCGGAGTCGATCAATCACCTAAATCAGACTTTTGTTTAGGCATTGCTGAGGAAAGATTCCCTGGGAAGCGAGAATCCACCAAAGAGAAAGAAAACTTTGGATAGAAAAATCAATCGTTCTGAACAGACTGATCTCGACAGAGATGTGAGCTTTCTGGAGAAAATCCGAAGTGTACAGAAAGTCATAACCCAGGAAAAAGATGACTTATTTCAGGGAGGAAGTCAACATCTCTACCAACTGATGATGGTGAAATCTAACTCGGCGGTGCTCGTTTTGGGGACGTCTAGCCGGTGTGGCGTTTATACAGCTATTCTGTTTTATATAGCGGGATATCTTTCTCTACCACGCCGGATAACCGCGGCCTTTGCATAACTGGTGACTGTGCCCGTTCAGCTCGTTTCGAACATTCCCCTCATCCAAGTGCATGTTCTCTTCTTCTACCGATCTCTTAGATATTTCATGACATCACCGGTTGAATTTTAACAAGAACTTCGCGCAGCTCGAGTATTCGGCCTGGTGTTCAGGCCTTCTGGTCACCCCAAATCACCATGCCGAAGTATCGCGCCTACATCCCCGGAACTGTGGAGGTATTCTCGGGAGCCATTACAACCACCGCTGAAGCGGGCATAGCGGCATTAGGAAGCATGTTCGCTGTAGCCACGGGTAAGGCGGCATTCGCCGTTATCAACAGGGCATTTGGTGCGTTCCTAGCTCTTGTACCGAGCCCCGTAAAGACAGGGGTAATGCTCATGGTGGCGATTGTTGGCGGCGAATTTGCCGTAGGTGTAATGATAGGCTTGAGGGCGATAATCATCGTCTTGGGGACCGCTACCGCGGTAGCCTTGACTAGTGGGTTTTGGCTTGCTGTTGTTGGTGCCGCCGTCGCCGTTGTGACGGTGTTGATGGTCGTCTTCGCGATCTTGTGGCTGTCGTCGATGCGTACGCTGCGGCACCTACGCAGTCGCGGCGGCCGACGAGAACAGGATCATACTGGTGCCCTGCCTCGGTACCTGGACATATTTAGGACATCGTTCTGGCCGAGGCCGTCCGGTAAACAATGCGATCGCATCTCTTATATCAGAGACACATGTCCCTTAAAATTAGGAAACTCACGGACGATGTCTATAATATTGAGGTGGCTTAGGAGGGGGGGTGAAAAGGGGACTGGTGTGGGGATCACCACCAGCCAAATTTGAAAACGGGATTCCTGGAAAAGGAAAACTCTTGCTGTTGAGAGAAGATTGAAAACTAGCGTGACAATCCTCCGACCATCGACTTCCCCCCGACAGTGGGAAGCCACGAAGGTTCATTCAAATCCTGCGGCTCTCACAAGATTATATAGTATGGGTAAGAAAATGCGATATATCAGGCGTAGTGGTGTCTAGCTCCCTATACACTCAATTGACTCCATCAAGACAGTGTATAGCCGTCCTTTTCGGGCATCGGTATATCCACGAGTGACGTGCTGGGCGCAGTGAATGCAGCATGTTGTTCGCTCAGTTATAGTGGGCGCATCCTGATCTCTTAGATCAAGGTTGAATTCGGCCTGCGATTTCTCTAGCCACTTACCGTCCACATGGAAGGTGGGCTCGTCTTGCTCACGGTGTTCCTTCTGCTTGGTGACGCCAGATGACTCTATAGGGGTGGTTTCATATGAAATACAAGATTTTCATGTAATAAATGGACTACTAGAGAATTAAACATATAGCAACGTTATGAAAACCACCCCGCGAAACAAACTTCATAGATTAGATTGATAATTACAAGTCAACAATAAACGTAAAGAACAGGGTATAGAAGTGAAGAATGTCGTGTTCGAAAATAGTGCAAGTGCCTTTGTGATACTCGGCAACAAGCAAAAGATAAGGTAGATACAAAATCATCTATAAAGGTCTAAGAATATTCACACACAAAGGAGCGAGAGGGTTGCACGGTAGCGAGCGACTAAGGTAGTAGTAACCGAAAAAACTTATTTACATTAGAAGACTAAAACATTAAGCATAAGTGTGGCAGCAAAACGGGAAAGCGGAGAGAAGAATTGCCTGCAAAAAGGCTGATCTGGGCCACCACATAGGGATAGAAGTAAGGTAATGAACAAAAAAAGCGTTTATGCGCTGCTGCTGCTTGACTTGTGTGTATCTAAAAAAAAACCCAAAGTATTAAACGGTTTGTTGTAAATGCTGTTTGTTTGTTCCCCTTTGCAAATTCTATCCCAAATGCTTTAAGCTCAGACGCCATGCGGAATTATCATCACCCAACCCATATGCAATTAAAAGAGGCCAAAGAAGAGCGCGGCAGCGACGGCAGCGGCACCGGTGGCGCCCACGCGGAGCATGTTGGCACCGGCGGTGGCGATGGCGCTGGTGGTAGCCGGCGTGGAGGAGGCGGCTGGGTAGCTGCTGACCGGGGTGGTGACGGGGTAGGTCGAGAAGGTGGCGATCGGGCTGGTGCTGTAGCTGCCACCGGGGTAGGTCGAGTAGCCGCCAACAGGGTAGCCAGAGCCAGTAGGGTAGCTGCCGCCGTTACCACCGGTAGGGTAGGTCTGGCCTCCGGTAGGATAGGCGCCGGTGCTCTCGCCGCCAGTGGGGTAAGTCTCACCACCAGCGGGGTAAGTGCTTTCACCACCGGCAGGGTAGGTCTCGCTGGCACCACCGGTAGGGTAAGCACCGGTGCTCTCGGAACCGGTAGGGTAACCGCCGCTGCCGCCAGCAGGGTAAGTCTCGCTAGCACCGCCGGCAGGGTATGTCTCACTGGCACCACCAGCTGGGTAAGTCTCGCTGGAACCACCGTTACCGCCAGTGGGGTAGCCGCTTCCAGTAGGGTAAGCAGCAGAGGAGCTCTCAGTGCCGGTAGGGTAGGCACCGGTGCTCTCGCTTCCAGTGGGGTAACCACCGTTGCCGCCAGCAGGATAGCTGCTCTCGGAACCGGTAGGGTAGCCGCCGTTACCCCCAGTTGGGTAGCCGCTCTCACTGCCGGTAGGGTAGGCACTGCCAACGGGGTAGCCGCTGGTAGGGTAGCCAGCAGGAGTGCTCACGGGGTAAGAAGACTCGCTGGTCTCAGGAGGGCACTCGTCTTCGCTGCTGGTGGGGTAAGGGGTCTCGGTGCTCTCAGGGGGGCACTCATCGTCGCTGGTAGGGTAAGCAGACGGGGTAGAGGTGACTACGGGGTAGCTGCCAGTTGGGTAACCACTGGCGCCACCAGTAGGATAGCCAGAGTCGCTGTAGCTAGCAGTCACCACGGGATAGCTGCTGCTGGGGTAGGCTCCGGCGGAGGAGCTGCCAGTGGGATATCCGCCGGCAGGGTAGCTTGTCGGGTAGCCGGACTCTTCAGGAGGGCACTCGTCGTCATCTCCATCGTCGCCCTCGTCGTCGGAGCACTCATCATCGTCGCCTCCGGGGTAGCTGCTCGACGTGGGCACCGGGTAGCTGCTCACAGGGTATCCCGAAGGGTACGAGCTGTAGCTGGCAGTGGCAGTGGCAGTGGCGGTAGGGTACTCAGAGCTCTCGGGAGGGCACTCGTCGTCGTCACCACCGGTCGGGTAGGCGGAACCGATAGGGTATCCGGTAGCGTAGCCCACGGAAGAGGTCTCATCGGGACACTCGTCGTCGTCGACGGGGTACGATGAGCTGGTGGCGCTCACGGCGGCGACGAAGAGAGCGCCGGCACCGGCGTACTTGATCAGGCGAACCATTGTTGCTCGAGTTCAGACAGGTGAAAGAACGACTGGAGTGAGGGTGAGGCGAGCGGAGGATAGGCTGGCGGGATGAAGATCACAAGCGAACAGAGACGACGGGCGGGCGCTTGGGGGGTTTAATAAACAAGGCGCCATGGCTAGCTCGGAAGCCCATCGCAGCCCATCAGCCAGCCAGCCAGCAGCCATGGGCTGTGATTGCATGGCCCATTCACGTCCATCCCCTGCAGGTCCGGCCTCTGGTGGCCGCCCTACGCTGCGCTGGTCCCGGATGTGTGGACGGCCAGCCAAGACGCCCTCGCTCACACATCATCGTGGGTCTTCGTATCGATCGTGTATTAGCGTGTCTATTTTTGCACTGCGAAAAAAAAAAAGTCAGCACTCAGGATCTTGCGCTAGCGTCTTCTTTTGTTATGACGGACAGGGATCTGGCCCAAGCAGGCTATTCCAGTATCCTCTTCCAGGCTTACCGTACCAAGCAGAGAGACCCTCCTTACATACTAAGCCTCATCCTTGCTGCACAAACACGCTCGCGAACTTGCGAACTCCTCCTGCCTTGTTAGTCAGTCAGCCCCAAAAGGGAACCTCGCGTGGTCCAGAAGCCCTCGGAGAGTTCATGACAACCCCCCCGTCCACTCCTGGCTTTCCCCCTGAAAATGCAATTTTATTTCTTTAACGGCCATGAACGGTGAATATGCAGGCGGCAGGCACAGCGGTTGTACGACCGGCCCTCGTGGAGATTAGATCCTTTTTAATTGGATCCCCCTTCTTCTCTATGCTGGTTCCGCCTAGGCCGACAGCACTATTGGATATGGCTTCTTGGCACCCGAACTAGCGAGGCCAGATCCGGTACTATCGTAAGGTTAGGCCAGTGTTCTGGAGTTGCAGTGTAGTGTACACTAGTAATACAGACCAAGACTCTGGATGAAAAGAGGAAAAAGAGCTCTATGGTTGTGGTTAAGCGAGTTGTGAGCACATCATGATGGCGGATGAGTTGATGCATCAAGAGGAAGTCTTCCTAAGCATATCATGATAGCAGTTATTGTCATTGCTGTTCTCTTATTGCATGTTTAATTCTATCTACATTATAAACGAGCCCAATTCGCCACTCATATTAATCCTCGTGTTGTACTCGGCGCCTTCGCTCCAGCACTGCCTAGCTACTTTATTAGCGACGAGCCATCGCCCGCACTTTTAAATAGTGTCTTGTAGTGTAGTTAAAATCCGTAGTGGTATATATAGTACAGTTAGCATCGTATAGTACACTCCACGATAGTATTCTTCTCAATATCGGATAACTATACCGATATACCTACCAAGGTGTTAAGGTGACCTCATTAAATTGCTGCTTACCTATAACAATGCGCTTTCGCCTGCCCGCTTGTTGCGCTGCTGCCTCTGCCATTGGTCGTCGGTGTTACGAGCAACCCAGGTGAGCTTACATATACCGTACAGCATCGTACACTACACCATTATTTTGAATTTCTTTAGTAGACCTGCGGGTGCGGGTGCGGCCTTAACAGCTTGGAGCGGAATAAGCGAGACCCGGAGATTTTCACTTTCAGGTACAAATTGTGAAATACTCCTATAAACATTATAAACATATACTACTCTACATGCTGGCCCCCTGTGCTGACAGGAAGAGACGCTATACGATAACAGGCTGCACTGCCAGTCAGAGCTCTGTCGGCTCCACATGTCTGACTGTCAAGGCGAAGAGCTGAGCTCTTAGCTGGAGTTTAAATTACAGAAAGAAACAAACTATCATGCTAAATCTTCGAGCTAAACTCGTTCTTCTCCGCAGTAGTACAGGCAGCATCACACTCGGCCGCCGAAGGTCTTGCAGTAGTGGGTCTATCTTAAGCTTCATTTCGCATGGCAAACTGGGGACTCTACAGTAGTGTCGTGCAGTATCTGTTTATGTCTACAAAACACAGTCAGACATCCCACCATCTGTCCCCGTCAGCTATAAGTAGATCACGATATCTCATACGATCAGGCACGGATATCTCCAGTTTGCGCTTGGCATCTCTTTCTTCTAGGCCGTTCTGGCTTTTTTGCATCGCCTGCTTTCCACCTGTTTCCTCCCGTGTTGTTCTCAACTGTATAATGGGTAATTATAACGAAGGCATGTAGGTTTTACATGGAAACAGCTTGCTGAGTAGAGCAATATCGGGAAGGCATCCTACTGTAGGATATTGCCGTATATTTTCGCAAGGGCGTATATTATTATCCCGCACTATCGCGAGCGGGACTCCGTGACAACTCGATCGGTCAGTGAGGCAGGCAGTCAAGCATGTCTTTGACCACTTAAGTACATTGCCATTCCACTGCACCAGTCCATCAACACCGTGAAAGTTTGAACGTGTCTGGCAGGCAGCTGCCATTATACCAATCAACGAGTTCGGTACCGACGAACATGGGTAGTATAGAGAATAGGCTAAGCTATAGCCTATAGGTCATGTGGTGATGCTTAGCACTTTTCATGTTGACCCACCGTTGAACAGTAACTCACTTTCAGCTTATCGGCTGCGTAGTGTACAGTACACCATACATACCTACGTCTTCTCGGATGTGGCGCAGGTTCAACTCAAGTGTGGTGAAGCACCTGAGCACGAAGCCTCGATATGTCCACGTGCCTCGCCTTACAGCATCCACCCACTACGATGCTGCGCCAACAACCACGTCGCCGTGCCTGAGAGACAATTTCTCCAAGTTGCTGTTCCCATGAAGTCTGGATAGGAGCCCAGTGGCCAACATCAGCCCACATCGTATCTTATAGGATCATAAAGCAGTTATAGCTGGTTCCTTACCCGTTGAGTGGCGTCTGTCAGCCCTATGGGCATCCTCCATGTCTTGGTAACGGTATCGTAGACCTCGCCGTTGGTTCCGTCGGGATACAAGAGTAAGCTTGGCCAAGTGTGGATATGATTATCCTCTTCTAGAAGCCTGATGCCCATTTCATATGCTCTGACCAAGTTAGGAAGCTCTGCTATTTTGGTACAGTTGATCCCTATACCCCATGGCGGGTCATCGGAGTGTTCTAAACTTAGCAGAGCGCGAATTACCTGGGCAATCTTACTACCATCCGGGAGAGTTCGGGCAGACCCCGGGAAGACACAAGATATCCAGTAGGGTGTCCGTCCAAGTGGGCCAGGCACGGCCGCATCTGCCGAGCGTGAGGACAGGAGTGTAGTAAGCCGCCGGATGGCGAGTATTTCATCCAGCCTGGGGACGGTCTCGAAGGCGAGGAAATCGACCCGACTCCCAAGGTCAGGAATACTGGCAAACAAGCTCATACGATCAGCATGCCACCGCAACAGCTTGTCGGCGGAGTTGTGCTCATCGTCATACTGGCCGCTATACTCCTGGCTGGGCGTCATGACGGCGCCGTACGGCCCCAAGCTCAAAGCTATCTTAGTCTCCGGGTGCTTGACCTGTTCAACAGTGGACACTGCAAGATCCAGAAATCGAGGGATGTCTGCGCGTGGGACACCGTCCGGGAATGCGGCTGTTCGCGTGCGCTGGAAACCTTCAACTGAGACCTGGTAGGTGGCAGTGAGCAGAACGTCGACGGGGACATCAGCAAAGTCACGCTGACATGATTTAAGGATATCATGATCCGTGAGGAGAAGGTGAGATGACCACAGAGGAGTGGCTTCGGTGAAGTGCACGTTGTACTGATCCTCGAGAGACGTGCCCAACCCTCCGTCGAGAAATTGAACAGGCGTCTCGGCCATGTTGGCTGAAGAGGGGTGTTAACAAGTGTGGATTATTCAGTAAGTACTGAAGCAATGATGTCGCTCTCTCTTTCCGTGCGTTGATTGTTGGCTCCGCGACTACCAAACTGGGATATCTACTTACCTTAGATAAGCAGTTACTATCTACTACCTACCTGTAACCTCTTTACTTTTACACTTTCCTACCTACCTCCATATTCTGTACCTACCCCCTAATAAGCAAACAAGAATTGAAATATACCGTGTCAGCGCCTTGCTCCAAAGTACATACACTGTATTGACGTCAGACTACCTACACTGCCCACCCTTGTTTTTCTTTCCAAACCTATCCGAGGTAGTGTCTTACCTAACAGCTGGGTAGCTGCCTTTCACCATTTAGCTTCTGTCTTAGCACACTGAGCTTGGCGCAAGCACTGCAAGCACTGCAAGCACTGCAAGCACTGCAAGCACTGCAAGCACTGCATAGGTATGGACTCGGCGCTGCGATGCCGAATAAAGGGAGGCCTGATGGCTGAGAGCAGCGCCACGGCTCTGCCGGCACGGGGAGCATCATGGACAGACGGCACAGCATAGCCGTCGCCGACTCTTTTATAGTAGGTACATGTAGGTAAGGCAGTACAATACAGCGTATCTATCTATGTCATACCCCTCCCGTTCCCCAATTTACTGCCGAATCTACATACCTCGACTGTCCAAAACATGATATCGATTTCCTTTCTCTTCGCAGCCCTAAAACTCAATTCCCCCCGCCAGAGCCAACTGTGATTTCTAATTTTGTTTGACTTTGTCTTTTGCTTTGGTTCGCGACACAATCGGGATTGGCCAACTTCCCCAGCCTCGAGTCTCTTCCAGGCATTCTGTTGCATTAGGCTTTCATTTCAATCCATTATTTACCAACACCCGAGACAAGTAGATATCATTATTATTATATACACATCTGTATAGATCATTGAACATCCATCATCCCCGACAACCGCCAGCACATATACCCACTTTCCACCCGAGTGTGGCATCGATATCCAACGAACCTAACGCGCCTGGCTGTGGGCCGGCTTGGCTTTCATCATCACATCACCACCAGAGCTCCGTCGTGTCTTGGCCGAGACTGATCCCCATAACCGGCCGTCTGAGAGCGCCAGAGCACCGTCCCCGTCCCTGATTCGTTCCGGGTTCGCCCTCCACCCCGTCGGCCGCGTCGCCGTGCCCGGTCGCGCGCATACGCATACGCCTGTGCCGCCGCCGCCATGTCGTCACCTGTCAATGGAGTAGTCAACGGCGACAATGGACAACAGGCACCCCTAGATGGTCCCTCGCCAGACCATAACACAGCTCCCCAGCAGGGCGAGAAGCACGAGCAGCCTCCGTTGCAACACAGTGACACGATAAAGGGGAAACTCAAGGACCAAAAGCAAAAGGTCAAGGATCAGAAGCAGAAGGTCAAGGACAAGGCGAAGCCGCCTGGAGGCTTCGACGCGACACCCATTCCCGATGCGCCGCCTGGCTATACCGTCAAATTCACTTTCCATCGTGCCGAAAATCTTCCTACGGCTGATTACGGCACCGGCTCCTCCGACCCCTTCCTCACCGCCCAGCTTTCTACATCGCTGCCCAAACGTCATAAGGAAGATCCTGATCTAGTATATCGTACACGTACTATCCGAAAGTCGCTTGAGCCCCATTGGGAGGAAGATTGGATTGTCGCGAATGTCCCCGCGTCCGGCTTCAGACTCAAGTGTCGTTTATATGACGAAGACTGGCCGTAAGTAGCCCTTGTTTCCTTCATTGGGGATATGCGGACTCCAGAAACTCCAGTACAGCCCGATAGCTTATAAAACGTGGTATTCGCTGACACTCGGTATTCAGTGACCATAATGACCGCCTCGGAAACGTCACCATTCATGTGTTCAACGTCAGCGAATCTTGGGAAGGCTTTGCGCCGCCGGGCAAGGTCTTCGATGTTAAGAAACGAGTAGGTAGCAAGCGGGCATACCTTCTCAAGGCTGCGACCACTGCTCTCCACAGGAACGTCTCGATGACCCCTAGACTTTACATCAGTGCTGTGGTTCTCGGGAAGTCCAATCCGCCACACGGCCAGATCTACACTGTTGGACCTACTTATTACTTCCAGCATTTCTCGCCCATGATCGGGCGCATGACAGGTATAAAGGTCATCAAGGACGAGCCTACCGACTCACAAGGCCAGGACGCCCAGTCAAATACGGAGACAGAGTCCAAGACTGCCGATAAGAGGGCACAGAAATACGACTTCCAGGCTAATGAAATCCAGTTAGCCGGTCCTGTACCTCCAAAGCTTTATCATCGCTTTGTCGAATTCAGACCCATTATCGGCTTACTTTTCCGTAGCGCCGGTCTTCGCGGACATATCTTGAACAAGGCTCTACATCACCAACACGACCGTATTTATAATTTCGACAAGTCGACCGAGTGGGGTAAATTCAAACCATGTTCAGAGGAAGCCAGCCGTCAGTTCCTGAAGTTGGCTCATTTTGATGAAGGCGCGCGCGTCTTTACGTATGTCATCACTCTCGATGGGCTCATGCGCTTCACCGAGACGGGCAAGGAATTTGGCATTGATCTGCTAAGTAAACATACGATGCACAGTGATGCTCAGATATATGTCGCCTGTGCTGGGGAGTTCTTCGTCCGACGGATCAAGAAGCATAAAAAAACCAACAGTGCCGACGATGATCAACCAACCCCGTCTCCAAGCGGAGAGGCGGAAGGGGGTTCACGCAAGGAACCTTGGAATGCGAGACCGCAGGATTATGAGCTCATCATCGACAATGATAGCGGAACTTACAGGCCAGACAAGGCGGTTTTGCCGGATCTGCGTGAATTCTTGGAGCGCAATTTCCCGGGGCTCAAGGTTACTGTTCTTGGCTGTGATGACGAAGAGGACCAGAAGCTCAAGGAAAACCAGCGCAAGATGAAGAAAGATCAGGGCAGAAACGTGGTGATGCTCAATCGCAGTCCGAGCGCCAGTTCCCTCAGCTCCAGCGACATCAGCGACCTGGATGAGATAGAGCAGGCGGGTGATAAGGGGCGGAAAAGTAAGAAGGAACGCGCCTGGGAATTCCTGGAGGAGCCGAGACGGATTCAGGACGCGCTGAATCCTCAGTCATCGTCTGATGCCGGCCCATCCAACTCCCATCAGGCCAACGGGGCATAGGCGAGTAGCGGTGCCATCATAACCTAATGACTTGTTCATTTTCAATATCTTCTTTTTTCGCGTCCTAATTACATAACCTCTTGTTTTCGTCGGGAAGAATAGCCTTACACAGGCCGGTTCGCGTCACGCTATTCCTTGGCGTTCTGAGGTCCTTCCTTTTACACTTGACTTCTCACGCGTCTCCAAAAGTCAGAGTGCTTAATTGCCTCAGCGTTCTCTCAATTTAGGATAATGTATGTACTTAATTCACCTATCGATATTGATTATTCGATATTTTACATAGTATTGTGTTTACTTTGACCAGAGTATCCAACGAGAAAATGGGGCATTTCCTTGAGGGCGGTTCACGAGCTATTGTCTCTAGGATAACATGATGACCCACTTGCTGTCAGCGGCGAAATCCTGGGGTATCTTGTGTGGAGATCCCGCGGCGGTTATCCATTTACCATCCACGGCCTTTAGTACGGCTTTTGATAGAGTTCTTTCTTTGCGCATGATGACGAGTCTACGGGCACTAATCGCCCTTCATCAGCTAGCCCACTTTATCCACCGAGCCGTCTTAGAAGCAGCCTTTCCTCTGGGTCTCCTCATACTAACTACTATCGGGGGCGTCCGTCTCCGGAGAGAAGGCGAGGCACTAGAAGGTCGGAAATAAGGGGTCAATGTTACCGATTCCTAAGTCTGTTCCCGAAAATATTGCTAGAGGGAGAACTAGATCCGTATATAAGAAAAATACTAGATCATTCACGTGTCTGGGGTCCCTTCTTGCTCCTTGCTCTGTACTGATATCTCTTCTGACCTCCATCGCTGCGGTGTCTTGTTCTGTCCTTCCTATTCTTTTTCTTTCTCTAGCTCTCTGCGTCCCTCTTCTTTTTTCTGCTTGGCAAGTGTAGGCGACGTCCGAGATAAATGCATTTCCTCGAAGGTTTCCTAGCTCAAGGTGCTACGACCTAGCTCTGAACTCAGCATTGTGAGTACAGAATTTCCGCGGGAGTAGCAGCCAACGGAAAAGCAGCCCAATCCAGTCTATTCCCCAAAATTTGTGGTTGATGAGACTAGTCCTCCGCATACTAGGGGGTACACTCGCAGTCAAATCCGAATAGCGTCTAGCATGTGTCACAGGGCACAAGTATATTGTCAGATGGTTGCCTACTAAACCCCTTTGTGGGCTGTCGCGCAACAACAAGTGTCTCACCTACCGATCCAAGTACGACGGTGCCTGATACTACGGGCGAGGTTGCGGGGAATGATATGGATTTAAAAGCTGTCAATTGGCCAGGCTAGGAGATACTGAACCTTATTTTTTTTTCTAGAATTCTAAACCCCAGATGTATCCACTAGAGCTTGGAGTCTAGATTCGGCTGACTATGGTGGTCCTGACTGAGGTCGTGACTCGCATATAGGAGTAATGGACTTGGCCTTACTTAATAGAATGGAATCGCCACATGACTGACGTATTACTTTACTATATTGGACTATGAGCGCCAAGTTTTCACCCTGTATGAAGTGAGTTCAGAAGTAGACTATGTCCTCCGTAACTCGGCATGCCCATACATCCAACCTGGCTCTCATGTTGTGTCCCATACGAGGTTTTCTGTCACTCTGTTAATGTGTGGCAGCAGACCTTCTTGTATAGCAGAGATCCTGGAATGCGTCCAGTAACATCAATCCTCGCATTTCGCTTCCAGGCGTACAAGAAATCATAACACGGGTTCGTGTGTATCACCTTTCTTGGATAAGGGCATACGAAAAGACTGGCCAGCACGATGAGCCTTGTACCTCCAACTTATCATCTCCAAGAAGTCTCGAGAAATGATCTTGTCATTGCCGCGCTCGCGTTTGGTTTTACGCTGGGCTTCGGACAGTTGACAACATGGAAAGTTATGAGACAGACTTGGCAGGCATATAAGAGAACAGGTCTCAGGGTACTTCGGAACGTTTATATTTGGATGATTTGGGGAGAGGTACTCGTGTGTCTCGCCTTCAGTATCATATGTTTCCTTTATGTTAGAAGGATAATACTGCCATCGTTCGTACCAATATCTTCCCTATACCAGGTTGATCAAATGCTAATTAGACACCATCTAGCTTCCTGTTTTATTTCCTGATACGTATGAGACATTGTGTGTTTTTGCGATTGATATACGCTAATGGCGATTATAGTAACGCTCTGGGCACTCCAAGTTCATTTCTTGCTTCAAATCATTATTAACCGTTGCCGGCTCGTCGCCCACAACAAGAGGTTTATGGAAAGACTCAAGATTGGCGTTGCTGTACTCATTACCGCTGTGAATATCTCAGTATACAGCATATGGATTCCCGCACGCCTTCAGATCTCCGAAAGATACATACACATCAACAATTGGTGGGATCACGTGGAGAAAGTCATATATTTGCTTACCGACGCCTTCCTCAACATCTTCTTTATCCGCACGGTACAGCGCGACTTGGTAGAGAATGGTCTGACTAAGTATCGGCGCTTGGTACACTTCAACATATTTATCATTGGCTTTTCTCTGAGTATGGACGTTCTCATCATTGGGATGATGAGCCTGCCCAACACCTTTGTGTAAGTACTCTTTGACTATCTGAAACGACGACCACGATCAGTGAAATTTTAAAGGCATTTCATCAGATCTAACGATATATCTAGTTACATGCAGTTTCATCCCTTGGCATATATCGTCAAGCTGAATATCGAATTATCAATGGCCGACTTGATAGCGAAGATTGCGAGAAAGAAGAACCCCGAACCATTTGATAAGGTCCACCTCGGCCACAGCAACAGCAACAAATTCGGGAGCTTACGAAGCAGAGCCACATCGGCTTCCGGGACAACATTAGCAGCAACGACAAATAGACGTCCCAACATTGGGGTTGGGTGGTGGGACCAGGAACTACCTGACCTGAATGGTGTCGAGCTCAACAACCTAAGTCGTCCTAGTGCTGTATACACGGTAAACGCCACGGCCAATAATTCTGCCGACTTTGATTTTGAGAATGATAAGAGTATATACACTACGCGGGAGTTCCGCGTTGACTTCGAGGATGCGGCTTTTCAATCCCAGATGCACGGCTGTGGGATGGACTCCAACAATGCAAGCACCTCGAGAAGAGAAGATGACGATACAAGTTTTTTACAGAAGAACCAAGAGGATTATGATAATGACACTCCACCATGAATTCTGGGGGAACTCCGCGGTGTTTGAAG
Organism: Xylaria venustula; assembly: GCA_022578775.1. Taxonomy (NCBI): domain Eukaryota; kingdom Fungi; phylum Ascomycota; class Sordariomycetes; order Xylariales; family Xylariaceae; genus Xylaria; species Xylaria venustula. The sequence continues at coordinate 129,742 of MU389348.1, read as the reverse complement.
ACAGCTTATGTGTTAAGATTGTCAGATTGCCAGGGGCGTTGTGTTAGGATTAGAGTATTAGAACTTGAGGTGAAATGTAGCTAGCCTTTGATTCGAGATTGCTAGGGATTGTATCGGTTACAATTTGTCTGCTTAAGGATAGCTGCGATTTCAGAATGAAGAAAGATCAATAGATACCCACCAAACGATATACAAATAAAAACATAGAACCATTCTTATTCATTTGCCCTAAACGCTAGATACAATCATGTAGACATTCTATCGCTATTGTTCCTTCGCGTCACATAAGTATTATATATTACCGCTCTGAACAATTCTTTTCTTGAAACCACCTCTCGTGAGATTATAACTTTGAGTAACACATTTTACAACTTATTTAGTTCTCAAATATTCAATTATACTTGCATGATCAAGGCAATCAAATCTAGTTAACGTGCCTACGTTATGATAGTCGCACAGTGAGTCAGCATTTAATGATAGAATTGAACGCAACCGGATAAAACTACCTCTATCTCAACATTCGTTATCCGCATTGATACTACTACATACAGGCACATCTCGGCCCTGCAGACTTTTTTGAGCTACGAGGTGTTCTTCTTGAGTAAGTTCTGCCTCTTGCAAGGTTTTGGACATGTTTTGTTTTGAGCTCCCTCCCAACTCGAGGGGCCAAGGAAGGCGCTGCAGCAGCACGATCGCTCCTATTAGGCTGCAATGTGATTACAACAAGTTGTCTTTCTTTAAGTGTATGGGTCTGAACTGATAGGACTTTGAAGACAGTTCTTGGCGCAAAGACATACTCTATCTTTTTTGGATCGTCCGATAGGGGCGTTACGTATGCACCCGAATCCCATACTCTGGAACCTTCCGGGTAGGTTGCAACTAGTAGAATCCCGTTCTCATAATGTAGAGCGTCTTCGATATTGTGTGTGAAGCTCCAAGCCATCTTTGTTGTGATGGTCTTCCCTACCGAGACATATGTCTTCAGGACATCGGCCAAGGGGATTCTGAACTCCTTACAGACGGGACTGTCGTTGAGAGGGCACTCGAGAAACTCAACACCAAAATGGTCAAGCTCGAGCTGGCAAATGTCGACCTGGCCGCTGAACAAATTCTGGTATTGAAAGATGGATGTGCGAGGCAAAGACTGTAGAGCAGCGGACAACACTGTGTTCTCCACGGTACTTAATTCGTGTAGATCGCTGATCACCTGATTGAGCTGTGCCTTCACATCCTCCAGTGACTTGGCTGGCTTCATCATGAAAGAGCGCATGTAGTCGGGATCCTGTGGCGTATAGGGTCCCCAATCACTGGCCCAGATTTGCTCTGCTAGGCTGTCTAGGTCAAGAGGGAATGGTGGCTGCTGTATACCCGTGTATTCAAATATTTTTAATAAGACCATACGAGCAAATGACGCCGTCGTCCAATCGTAGACACACAGTGCAAGCTGAAAGCTGTGAGCGGTGAATGGGAAAAGCCTACGTCCAAGCGCTGTTAACTCCTCAACCGTCTTGCATGGGGCACCCGGGACATTTTGATATGGGATGTATCTCTTTTCAATCATGGTGTCGATAAAAGCAATATCAGTAGCGGATATACATGGCAGAGGCTTTAGTTTCCCCGACACTCTTGACAGGATACTCTTATGTATCCTGGGATCAACAGACGTTATTTCGAAGCTGCCATCGGCCCCGACATAAAGTGACATGTTGATGCATAAGGGCATAGCTTTATGTTTTTCAATGGGCCGCAGCTTGTTGTTGGAGAGTCGGATTGGTAGAATCAAGCCGTTGGCATCGAATAATAACACCGAAACCCTAGATATCACGGTCAAGTCAAGGAATCCCTGCTGGTCGACGATCAGACGGTGTGATATGCCGTTGCTGTCTCGCGGTTCGGAAATGCCTATCCCATCACTGAACCATACCTCAGAGGTGGAAGAAACACTGGCAAGACGCCAGCTAAACTGGGAACGCACAAAAAGAGCAGTCGACATAGACAACATTCGAAGGAAGCGAGCTGGTAATCTGGCAACAATGAGGAATGACGAGAAAAAACCTGAGTAGTAAATACAATGAGATGTGGGCAATGAACACAGAGACATCTTAGACAGATAGGCAGCTGAAATACTTTTAAATATTATACGGCTAAACAGAAGCTGAAAACTTAACAGATCGGTCTGAGAGTGAATGAAATTATTGATTGATTAGTTGAGTAGTTCGCTGATTACCAAGTCAGTCTCCTAGTATTCCTACAACACTAAGCGCCCACTGGGCATTGATCTTCAAGTATAACTTTCCCGGCCACAAGTCATTGGGCATGATTTATTAGTCGCATTTCGTTATGCTTCCAAAAACATTATCAAAGAAAAATGCGGCTTCTTCGCATGTCAAGATTCACTAGTATCTCTATTCTTGTGAAAGAACAAACAGTTCCATATAGTCAGTATCTCACAAATGGGAACCTCTTAAGGCCAGGAGAAATGCTTGATACTGTAGGTAAAGCCATATAAAAGCCATAGATACAATAGTAAAGATAGACAATAGTGTACACACGCGCATTAGCTTCGTGGGTAATTCCTGTCCGAATTTGGGTGAGGTTATATACGGAACTCTGGAAATGGACATCTTCTATACCACATCAAGCCAGAACTTTCCCCTTAAGGACTTGCTCTTTCTTAGCGTCAACTATAGTTCGGTTTTCGAAGCTGAAGACGGAAAATCTGAAGATCAATCTAAACTTGTTTCAGAATTCTTATGCAAGATACGTGTAGATCTGAGATTGACATTATACACTATACTCAGTGTGTATATACGCTACCCTGATAACTGCCCAGCGTGCAAGAGGAATCTTACATACGGAGAGTTGGCACTGGTCTACTAATAGTGGGCTAGATAAATTTTATCGTTGAGGGCTAACTAACTTTGCTTGATAGATTTGGGTAATACGATACGTAGACACAGATGTCTCAGTCGACAGCCCTCAACTTTTATCAACGCGTAGACTGTGTGTATTACGATAAGGGAAAAAGATACCTAGATTGTAAAGAGCATGAGGGCATTCAGTCTATTAGATATCACCGCCTAACAATAAACATGTTGTTGTACTTGGTTCCTGACAGCGTGTGACATTCCACACAAACATACACCAGTCACTGCTACGCCAAACATATTAAGTAATTCAGTTAAGAGAAAGAGATGCCTTTTTCTGGTTTTCACTTCACTATTTCTCTCTATCGAAACGAAGCTCCCAGGAGGTGAACTGCTAAGTGATGATTTATCCCACACGCATGAGTGAGCAACGCTTGTTTCCCTCCTGAGATGTGATTGCCAGCCCGGCAATCGTGACATGCATAGTCATGCTCTAACGAGTTTGCCACAAATATACAGCCGTCCACAACATCAAGGACAAGTGACAAGGAATTTTTCAGTCTGCAATCGCGATCCACGATACCCCGCAAGAGTATAAGCTGGCTCCTTGGGCATCCCAGTTATCAACATGAATAGTGAACCCCTTTTCGTCGACATCAGATACACCGGTCCCAACTCTAAAGTTCCTCGTAATCGATAGATCAGCAGATTGTATGCCTACCGTTACCGTTGGTACAGACTTAAACGGCTTCGGAAATTCAACCCGTTCCTGTGTATGCGGCACTAGAGCTGAAGGGCTGCAAGATCGAACGTCTAATGTATGCCACGTTCCATTTTGCACCATCGGTCGTGGTCCCAAAGTGGCTAAGGAGGACAGCCACCGAACTTTCCTTAACAATGTTTCAACCTGGCTTGCCAATTCGGATACTCGATTGTTATTGTCATCGATATGACTGATGGTGAAGGTCGGCGCATTGCCGGTTCTGGGCACGGGTGATTCTTCAGTGCGCGAATCATTAGTGTTGAAAACAACGGTCAGGGACGATGGAACTAGGACTCTATTTTCGTCTTGAGAGTCTGCCTTATCCGCTTCCTCTTTACGGAAGTTCTCCATGCTGGGGACTGCGGCTTGATTATCGTTTGAAGAATCTAGGATCTGAATCTCCGGCCATCTGGAGCAGTAAGGAGCCATGACGCTGGTGGGAGCCGTATATGCGCCGACTATCCTGATGGTGCGATTAGTATATTATCCGCAAGCAGCATAGAAATACTTGCCTACTTTCGTACAGCTAGTTGCAATACAGCAGTACAAGACCGGTAGGTCTGAGCCAATAAATGCGGACCTGATGGTGGTGATGATATTCTGATGAGAAGACAGATGTGTTGAAGAAGAACTTGGTTTTCTGAAAACATGAGGTATGGTGTTGACATGGGTGATATATACCTTTTGGGGTGGTTTTAACTAGGTTGGAAAATGATTCAGAGAGCGCAAGTGAAGAAGCTACAATATCCTTGACATATCATTAATCCTTTGACCTTTTAGAATCTTCTCGCATCAGAACAGAAATACAAACTCTGCGTGGACCGGCGACCATTATTATTCGCACGCAGGAACTTGAAAGCCAGCTAACGAGAACAAAACCAGCTTTCTAGAACAAAGCCAGATTTCTAAGTGAACAGGGCATGCAGGCCAAAATTATTATTTGCTCTCATACCATACAAGGGGGATATTTTGAGACATACTGCAATGAAATATAGTTAATCATCAGCTTTTTTTCATTAAGACAAGCGGAAAATATAGCAGGTTCTGGTTTATATCGAGCTGCATGACGTCCGGTTTCTCCTGGTACTGAGACCCGACAATATGTTAGGCCATGACCACAGGTATAATCTAAGATCACAGAGTATTAGGATTTGGAGTGAAATATTAGCAGGAGGGCTAACAAAGCGGCGAGAAAGAAAGAGGTCGAATGATTTCACAGTCCAACAATTCAATAGAATAGTAGAGTCCCTGCATTTTGTGGCTGATAGATGTTGTTATTATATGATAGCTATGTAACGGTGGACTTTGAACCAGAGTTTAATAATTTCTAGCCAACGATTGAAACATAGAATATCCTTTTACATTACTGAGAATTATTCTGAAACTCAGTCGTCCTGTCTAAGTTGCGTTGTACCCTTGCAGTAGCGACCGCTCTGTATATGCTGTTGGGCGGCCGAATGAGAGCCGTAAAGCTCAACTACCAACTAAACACCTCTTCCACAACTTCCTGGGAATCATGACCCTCCAATGCAATTTGAGTGTAATGTAGACGTCCTCCTTTTGCATCGATCTTTAGTACCGGCCGGGAGTTAAACAACTCTGGGGTCTCAACGCCATCAGCGTATAAACTTAACTCTCTGGGCGCTCTGTCTTCAATCTGTATAATCCTCTCAGCGGCCTTTGCTACTAGCAAACTGTTCCAAAGACCCTCTTGGCGGGATACCGAACGTAGAACAGCGATTGCTCTTCGGCGGATTCCAATATCTAGACAGTTACTAGCTACGGCGTACATCGGAATAATGTAGCCTGACTCCTGACAGAAGGAATTCGTCTCTTCGCTGTTATTGTTCCCGAAAGCGACTATTTTCTCACCAAGGAGTACCATTTCTTCCAGTTGCGGCATGAACTTGTCCCAAGTGGCTTTTGGACTTCGAAGCTCGATTTCAAATGAAATCCAAGTGACCAAGGCATTCAGTTGAAGGACAGCTGCGGCGCGCTCTTCCTTTTGTGTGAAAGATGACCCCTTTGAATGTACAAGCTGATCCAATGCAGAACAAAATTTCGACATTAGGTTTGCAAGGTGACCACGTTGGCGTTCCACGGGTGCATGAGGAAGCTGTACGGAGTCTTCTGATAGCTTAGCATCTAGAGTGCCACTAAACATACAAGCGCCCTGCTCAAAGATGCTCCTGGCCTCGCTGATACTAGAGAATGAGATAGGAGTGTCGCCAAATAACTGGTCTGCATACAAGGGCGAAGATTCAATAGCTAGGCGTTGATAGTCCCCAATTATCTGTGTTGAGTCTGTCAGCCAGGTTGCAGTCCTAAAAGAACAAGTATTTGAAAAAGAGGAAACAAAAGGAGGGAGAAAAGGGGAGGAGCGGTTCGGGTTGGATTATAGAAAGAAAGGAAATCGTACCCTGGAAGCCTGAAAGTCCTGGAATGCGAATATCTTGGCATATACCTCGAATGAAGCATAAGAATTGGTGCGGCTTAATGTTTCGAACTGTTTGTGGTGTAGAACTCCGGTGTCTCTATCGTACACTTTCTCCCGCAATAGCTTGACACCACTTTGAATGTGGGCTATTGCTAAGGCATGGTTTCCTTGCAAATTCTATACGGTCTCAGTATCATTGTTGTAGGATGATAACGAAGGATGACCTACCTCGAAGCAAGCAAAAAGGATGGATAAAATAAGGTAAATATCGATATTTCGCTGTGCCTTGCCAGATGACGGGTCCAATAGATACTTGATCGCAAGATTATACTGCCCTAATGCAAAAACCCCTACCGCATCCATTTTTGTTGTCTGTTGCATGGCTAGCTCGTGACGTAGCTCATGACGGGAGCCTATGGCGACAACTGCATGTCGTACGGCGGGTTCATGGTATGCAGCTTGAAGGACTAGACGTTCCCAGAATTCGGAGCCGAAAAACCCAGCTAGCTGTGAACAGGTACGCTTGACGAAAAATGAAAATGATCGTTTCGAGCGGGGGCAGCCCTGGACTTCAACAGACGGGCCTTTTAAGACGGGCACCAGTGCTGTGGGTGTGTTCGCCTGGGCATACCCGTCACAGGTACGGCCCGTCGATGTGCACCGCAGACAAGCCGGCACTCCTTCATCACATTTGATTCGTCTTACTACGCCAATGGTTAGATTGATTTTATGGCAGTGTTACTAATCACGGCCGGGCACCTACTTTTGCAAGTGAGACATCCCGACTGAGTTTTCGGCCGATACGCCCGCTGTCTCTTCCCCTTTTTCACCTTAGTCATCTGGGGCTTCGGTTTATTAGGGTGCTATTAGAGTGCTAGTATGACGCTTTCGAGAGCCAGCGACGAGTGAGAAGGGAGTCGCATTTAAGTGGAAGTCATCGAGAAGACCCAACCCGACCACATATTCTCTGAAGAGGCTGACGCACCGCCATTACCGGTTGTGTACTATTTTGAGCTCCTTGTGGATTCCAATGGCGCAGACTTCCCAGCTCTTTTAAGTCTTGTTGTTAAGATAGGTTAGACTTTGAACCTCCAAGGATAAATGGGCATCTCTGATTGGTGTGCTCGTAAGGACCCTGCAACTTTCTGCCCCCTGAACCCTGTCGCCTTAAGGGCTAATGCTAACTTGTGATTAGGTAAACACATGAATAAAAGGGTTTGAGTACTGAATTACGCCTGTTGTCGTTGTTAAGTTGATTGGCATCATTGATTAAGCCATCATCACTTTTCTCGTATTCCATTAATAAGGGGGCTCTAATGAAACAACTTGCCAGGGTGTTCAGGGATCACCAAGGAAGCTTTTGCTCTAGTTGACATGGCAATGATCAACCTACCGAATTCTAACAGCTTATATATAATCGACAGTCATGTCTCTTGCACTTGACTAACCAACACTCTTTCAGACTTCCTTCAAGTTCTTCAAAACCCACGCTCGTTTTCAGTAATCGACACTCATTTCATACAACTTCGGCAATGAATAAATCTTTCTTGTTTGCCTTCCTAGGCTTAGGATCCTTTGCAACGGCTACATGCTCCCAGAACTGTACCTGGGACACTATCACTCCTTCTCAGTCTCTCATTTGGTGTCCTTGCTATAACGGTTTCTTTTGTGCGAAACTTGATGTCAGTCCAACTGCTACGATAAACCGACTCTGCTTTCCTGCTGACTCAGTTGCATAGGTACCTCTAGATTATCAGAACCCTAACCTCGGTCGAGCTTCGGTCCCTCTCATCAAATTACCAGCCAATTCCAACTCCTCATTTGGCGCTTACCAAGGCATGATACTCACAAACCCTGGTGGACCAGGTGGCTCGGCTATAGACGAAGTTCAGAATAATGGAGTTGCGTATTATCAGGTTAGTCCCCGTTCATCAGGTTTTCATTCATCAGGCGGTGTATAAACACGATGACTTTTTGGTGCTGCCTCAAATTCTCAATGGACAGTATCTTCACCATTTCACTCTATAATAACTAACTGTCGCCTTTTGACGTAGTCTGTGGTCGGTGACAACTGGGATATTGTCGGATTTGAGCCCAGGGGCATATATCGCAGTGAACCTAACATCAACTGCTCTGCCGTTGCTATTACTGCTCAGAATGCGCCACTGGACTCTCGATTCGTCCCAGAGGTGACAGACGACTTCTACACTAGCTATATCGCGGCCGGGATAGAGCTTGGTCAAAGATGTCAGGATGCCGTTGGCGGAGACAAGGACGCTGGCCCTCATATGTCTACTACAACGAATGCACGAGACATGATCAGCATTGTAGACGCGTTTACGAAAACTGTCGATGGCGCAAAGGCCGCAAAGCCAAGTAATCTCCTGAATTACTTCGGCTACAGCTACGGTACATTCCTTGGACAAGTTTTTGCCTCCATGTTCCCCGACAGAGTAGGTAACATGGTTCTGGATGGTGTCCTGAGTCTCAATCTACCCTTGGGAGAGAACCTTGAAGAAATTACCTCCCCAGCAGATGGAATAATCGCTTCGTTCTTCATATACTGTTTCGAGGCCGGTGCGTCGGAGTGTTCGTTTTACAGCGGCTCTTCCCCACTCGACATATTCAATCGGTTCAACGAGTCTTTTGTCCAGTTGGATTCCCAAAGAGCCAACTCTGAGAATTGGGCAAATGCGACGGACATTGAGGCAGCCTTGTTAACATTGAAGACTACTCTATTCGACTCCGTTGCGGCACCAGCCGCTGCTTTCAGCTCGTTAGCTGACGCCTTAGTGGCGCTTGAACAGGCTATCGCCATTCAGAATGTCGCGTTGTGGACAGAGCAAATAGCTGCACTTATTGGAGACCCCACACCGACCGGGGATGCGGACGCTGAGCTTAGGCTTGGGACCCTATGTACCGACCAAGGTAATAAGTGGTATAACAAGACACTGGAAGACCTAGCTCCTGCCCTTGAGCACCTCGAGGAAGTGAGCATTATTGGAGAGATCGTTTCAAAATCGATGCTTGGATGCTTCGGCTGGTCAATCGAATCTACAGACGTGTATTCCGGTCCATTTGGTGGTGACACAGCAACCCCTATTCTATTCGTCGGAAACACTTACGACCCGATTGCGCCGTCGACAAAGTGAGTGCGCTCAGTCTCTTAAGAGTTAACAAAGCTAACATCGGAAAAAGTGCTGTAGCGGCAGCTAAGAACTACAAAAATGCCCAGGCAGTCACTGTAGATGCCACAGGTGTGAGTGGAAGCCTTCTGGTTGAATCCAACCCTATTCAGTTGCTGACAGTTTCTAGCATACCTCAAGAGTCACCGGGAACACCTGCCAACAAGCTAAAGTGAAGGACTATTTCCAGGGTACTCAGTTGCCAGGCAATGATTCTTACTGTGCGCTCCAGGGCGGCCCTTTCGGAGTCGTGCTGAATGGAACTCTGGAAGATATTATTAGCCAAGCAGGTTTATCACAGCTAGACCAGTAGCTCAGGACTGTAGTCTCCTACACGCCCAGTTTACTCATTCGTTACAGAACTCTATACTATTAAGCTAAAATATACGTTTTTAATAATTCCTCAAATTGAATATATTCACCTGTAGACTGATTCTTCACACTGTCTCACATGGTAGCAGGTAAAGATCTGCATCATTGTTAAGTCACAGACAATACATCATTCCGCTTTGATTTTTGGGAGTCGGTAAAGATTAAAAGTAATACATGTGCTTAGATGTCTGAGCTGCGTTTAGAACAGCTATATATTTTCACTTTCCGAAACTAATTAGGTAGTGTTCCCTGGGAAAGTACGAGGCATTCTTGCGCCTCTAAGGGCCTTCATTATGCCCGAGTTTAGCTGCGAATCATCATTAAACTACGACGTCTCCTTCTCGTGCTCCTCTGCCTTGGTCAGCGGGAAGTCCTCCTCATGGGTCATGAAGACCTCGTCGTTGACGTGGCGATGGCGGTACCAGAAGATTACCTGCTTCGAGTTAGCATTATTCAGACCAAGACAATGCTGAGAGAGAGAAAAGATCGCAATGAGACTTACAGTCTGAGCAGCAAGCGCAATTGCAGGAGCAGCCCAACCCCAAATGATATTCGGGTCGTTGAGAGCAGGCAGAAGAATCTCTCCCAAGGCACTGGCTAAGGCAGTCATGAATAGGAACAGAGCAGTTACGGTAGCTCTCATGTTCGGGGGCGCACGAGCATAGGCCATCTCATAGCCAGTCGTGAAGACGAAGACCTCAGAGATAGCACCAAGAGCTACGTTGGGAATCTGCCACCAAATATTGATCGGCGACACCTCGTCGCAAGTACTAGCGTAATAACCACTGTTCAAGGTTAGCACATAATCCAAACGTCAGGACGTACGAATATATCAGAAATAGAACTCACCATGGGCTTGTCTTGTACACGTAATACTGCACGACGGCGCCAGCAATACCAGAAAGGATAGCAATGAAGAACCCAACCATCATACGGCTGATAGGGCCGCACTTGATGCCTCTGCCCCGGAGGAAAGGGTAGATGATCTGGGCCATGAGAGGCGAGAAGACGATGATGACGAGCGGGTTGAAGTTATTAATCAGATCATTAGGAGCGCCATTCGCTGTCATTGCGGCACCTTGGTTACTCGAGACACTACCCACACCACCGTCGTTGATGCTCCAGATAGGAATGTACTGCGGAGATCGAAAGTTAGCGAGTTGTTGCTTTCAATCTTCAATTGTTCAATTCAACGTAAATCAAATTTCGGGCTCATACCAAGAAAATGGCCACAGCCTCCCATGTACGTCGTGTATCAGCAACATCCTTTTGAGAGTATTGGACGGTGACACCAGTCTCCGCAACAGTCAAAGGGTCAACGTTGTTCCAGAAGTTCTTGGAAAAGAAGTTTCCCTTGCTCTTCTTGATAGCTGAGATGGTGATCTTTGTAAAGCGTGTCAAATCGGAACCCTGAGGTGGTAATCTGACCATGCGCCGATAAGCTAGACATCACAAAAGCTGTTAGTAACGGAGAGCCCCGAGAATTACGAATGAAGAACATTCGACTACAATGCGTGTGTGTAAAATGGGACCAACTTACTAGCAGCTAACAATGCCGGCAACAAGAAGTAGATGACTCCAGGAGCCAAGAAGGCCTCCCAAAAGCCCTTGTACTTCTCAATGTAGACGGCCGGGATCTGGAAAAAGGCACCAATATTGACGAAGGCATAGAAGATCAGGCAAATACGGTTGATAGTGGTCTCAGGGTCGACTAGAACCTTCTCGCCCGACTTCAGGACTTTGGTATATTCTCGTTGATGTTGATATTGGTCGATGAGGGTCGGTGAAATGTTGGGCTTGAAGATACCGGCGCCCAGAGCGAGAAGAAGCAAGCTGATAACAAAAGGGGCTACACCTTGGCCCTTCGCTAGCAAAGCGGGAGCAGCACCTCCGACTAGACAATGTTAGTTTCGCACTCTCAAAATGATTTGTGCCGGACAGAAGATGGTCTGCTTGAACGTCTGCAAAGAGGCATAAACATACTATAGAACAAAGAACAATATTAGCTATGGGAAACTACGCGGATTAGTTGGGAGCTAACATACCTCATGATAACGTGTGCGACACCGCAAATAAGAACACCCCATACAATGGCTCGCCATTTGCCAACCTTGGTGTCAGCCCACCAAGCACCGCCAATAGGTACAACGTAAGCCAGGAAGGTGAACAGTAAGGTCAAGGCGGACGAAGCCTGAAGGCCAAGGCCAAGCGCACCGGCATGATCGTTGGGTCTGTTACCGTTGATCGCACCGGTACCAGGGCCATCTTTCGGCAGAGGAAATTGAACTGTCGAGTGTTGCCGATTAGTACATATACTACAGTGAAGCTGTGACTACGAAAGCCAAAACGTCCGAATAGGCGAAAGCTTTAGTGAAGACAAATATGAAAGGGCAACAAACTGTAGTTATTGAAGACAGTCTTGGCACCGTAGTATGAGGCTCTCTCCGCAAGCTCTACGAAACAAATGGCCCAGGCAGTGAACGGAATGGTATCGTGCACCTTCCGAAGTGTCTTCCGCTCCTCTTCAGTGGGAGGGGGGTACTTGTCGAGATCAACGATTGGGCCCCCTTCTCCGATTGAGGTTTGAGATTCGGGATCTCGACTAATTGAGACGCTCTCGCGGGCTATGTTAGTGGAAAGGCGTGCTTTCTCAGCAACATGCGATGCATCGTCATGCGCGGCCGGCTCAATAACGTCCTGTACGGTGAGAGCGGCAACGTTCTCCGCACCCAGCCCGACGGTAGCTATAGAGTAAAGAACCCAATCAATTTGATGTCAGACATATATATGAGTGGAGGCAGACTTACTCATCGTGATCAAGGATTCTCTATAGAAAGACGAAACGAACTGACTTTGCTGAGAGCGTCTGTGACCCAGTGAGGGGGAGAACCACGAGTACGACGATCGCACATTGCCAGCTCGAGGTGGTTATCTTGTCTTATAGTGCTGAAAGCAGCGACATACCAAGTCGGTAGCGCAAGCACACCATGGCCCATGCCTGCCCAGACACATTCATTGATAGGCACAGGAATGGGGTAGTGGCACGATGCAAGGATGGCGTCAACCTACCGTCTAGGAAGGTGGGTTGGCATTATCAGTACCCAGTAGTCGCGTGATTGAGACACGCATGGCACCCTTGCAATCTTTGCATTCAGCCCGTACGGCACAAGCCAATGTGAGATAAGACATTTGTGCCGACCGAGCGGATGAACACGAGAGCCCTTGGATATCAAGGTCTTGATGTAGCACTAGTCCGTGATGGTTCGGAACGTTACTTCCCGCTAAAATGTCGCCTTCGCCTCGTCTGGTCGAAGACCTTGAATTCGAGGGAAATGTTGGTTCCAGAACTGCACTAAGCCTGTGATGGACCACTCAGGACCCGACAGAGATTAAGCGAAAGGATCCTTATCCTTACCACAGACAAAAGCGAAGAGGAATTGGACAGATCGAGATGCATCCATACAAAGGAGGCACAGCTGAGGGAAGCTGTTGGTATTCAAAGGAGTCCCTACATGTTGGCGTACTCTGCTAAACGAGACCGATATCAGTGATTGGGTACTTACCAACAGCTCATCCACAAAGGCGAGGAGGGTATGCGTAGGGCCTTTTGGTCGAGAATGCCCGTCCCAGAGCTGGTGTGCTCAAGGATCGAATGCAGATTCCCATGGGGTGAAGCTGCAATACGGCGTAACACAAGGATACTGTAGCCACAGCTGCGTTGCTTATCACAGACATGGGGATAAAGCTAAAGAACCGTTGCGGAGCCATAGTAGGTATTGAGGATTGGTCTTCAAGAATATGGGATGTGGCTTTGGTGGTTTTTTTTCGAACTCTCGTTATTGATTATGGCTCTATTTCATTGTTATACTGCGTTACGTTCGAGTATAAAATACTGTTGGAGAAGTTTTTCGGCCGCATAAGCGAGTGTACGTCGTACAGAAATGTGTTATCTGCTGTTGTTGTACTCTGTAAGACAACAGCGTCATTTTGTAACGGCTTATGATTAACTTGAATATGATTCGAGCATTCTGTATAATTCAGCTATGGAATGTGATATAATTTGGGCAGGTTCACGATGAGGTTTGTCTCGAATGTCAAAAATTTTTATACTACTTAGTAGTCTTTGCTCGTTATGTAGTGTGGATATAGCAACAGTTCGCGTTTATCCACTAGGTTAGCACAGTTTCGAGGATCCGGCGCCATTTGCCGAGGCCAATATAGATGAACGGGCGGCTAATGGCCAAGACGGCCGGTGTGGCGCTGGGGAACCGGGGTTCTAGTTAGCAGATACGCCCGCGCCGCTGTTGGTGATTCTGCTTTGTTGTAGACTCCGACAAAGACCAGATTAGAGCTTCTCCCGAAAACGACAAAACCACATTCTCAAGATATAATGGCCAAGAGCATCGAGAACCAACTCCACAGAGGGTGTAGTGGGCATCAAAAGCTGGAGATGGATGCAAGGTACTAGGGTATAGGGGGCTAGTGTAAAAGGATCCCCGAAAGTGGGGATAACTAGTATCCCTTCTAGATAAACGGCCGGTTTTTGCCTCCTAGGGGAGAAAGGGGGCTAGATATCTATGAGATTGAGCCTTTAACCTTCTACGACATAGCTGCTGCCTTTCAGTGGCTTCACTTCATTCGAAAGACAAGCCACCATAAGATAAGATTAAAAATAAGGGGAGACTTCTGTCAAGGACCCTGTACGTTAGAGTAGGTAAAGACACTTATTTCACAAAGGTCTGGAAATGGAAACCTTCGTGGGCACTATCTATATATATAAACGTTTCCCTTTGTCTCTTGTGATATTTTGGGACTGCATCAACATCCGCATCATTCTGAGTTCACAATCACAACAACGCATTCTGGTGCTTGGAACTAGCAATGGTATTAAGTGGAAAAGGAGTCATACTCTTGCCAAAATAGTACTGTTAGGGAAAGTTGCGCGACGTCGCACAGAACGAACGCGCATTCAAAATATCCGTGAAATTTCTAAAGAAAATAAATATACAAGAAAATGTTGACGACACTTCGGCTTAAAAGAGTGATGGCTATTTCCTTAAGGACGGACGAGGGAAAAAAGACGAAAAAAAGGAGAAAACGTACAACACCAGGGATTCCCTAGTCGTCACCGACCTAAGTACTAATCTGGCGCTCATACCGGCTTATCTATGGGAGAGCGGACGGGATCCCGAGTTTTCCGATGGCTATGGTCGTACGTGGCAGATTCGAGAACTGTAAAGTCTTATAACGTGGAAACAAATGTGACGATGGGCTTAGGCATCGCGCGGGGCCTGACCTAGAGAAATACATAATTTCCAGCCGACCTGTCGAGCTGTGCGTGTCTTCGATGCTAGTGTTGCGAGGACCAGATATATATGGTTTTGAACAATACTAACACAAACACTATGTCATGATGCTGAGACACAGCGATCGTATTTATGTAAATAAGAAAGCTTCGTATTGCGACTTGGCTTGACCGGAAAGGTTGTCCTTGCGTATCCACGTCAACATCCCGTACTCAACAAGCCTCACGCGAGACAATTGGCAATATTACCACTGAGACACGCGCATAGATGTTACCGAGACTTGCAGCTTCGTATATCACGCGTGCTACATGTCATAATACTTCAAGGTAGCAAGACAGAGTTAGTCACTGTCCGAATAACAAGGGCTGCAATGGACCTGCACAATATCGTATCCGACGTTAGAAATTCGTGGTATAGCCTCTAACTAACAAAATATCGCTTTGTATATAGTATATACAATTCTTCCTCTGGTGCGATTATGCTAGCCTCACTAGTATATGCTCATCAGCCACCCTCAAAAGTGAGAAACAATCACTATGGACATCTTCCGTGACAGAGCTCACCCGCTCTCCGGCAAAGATACTCTCTGAAGGTGGTTGTAGAGGCTCAGGCAACATCCAATGGTTTTTATAGAGCGGTGAAAAGTTACTTGATGCTTACAGTACTCCGAGACATCTATCTAATTTAACAAGACGAATGGCAGGTTCCAGCCCCCATGCCGAGAGAAGTAAACTTGTCTTAGCATTCCCCGATGTCTCACCCGTTTTGAAGACATAAAACCCACACCCACAAGAGTCAAACTTGCATAGGGGTTCAGAGACAAAAGCAAATCTCGAGCTTTCGTGAGCAACCTGGAACAGAATAATGACGGCCGTGAGAAATTCTCTCCGCATTGGTATTGTCATAGGTGCGATGCCAGAATTAACTTCTAGATACAACGAGTTTTCTTGGGCCCATGATCAGGGTGGGATGACTATCTGCGAATAAATATTAGTTGCCTTCAATACGAGTTGTAGGACTAACGCGCTGTCTTCAAGATATATAAGACCAATGAGAATGCTTCTCCGGCCTCCAACGACCCCAGAGGTGCATCTTCTATCTGACATGGAGCTACCAAGCGTGTGGAAGCGGATTCCAGGTTGATCACCAGACCATTGGTAACGTATAAAAGCCGCAAGGTCCTAGTTCAATGGAAAGGTTATTGGCAGGGAATGAATTCTGAATGTTACAATTGCGTTTGGGCCTGGCAAGAGCAGTTCTGTTGCCATCGACACTACAGCAGTCGGCAACAACGCGAAGTTTCGACATGCACAAATGTCTTAGTTAATTAATTCTAAGATTTAAGGTATCACTGAATTGGGGTAGTTGTTACTCAGCCTCCAGATGCCTGTCACAGCGATGTTATCGTTCCCCAGGCCCTCGTGCTTTCAGGCCGATAGAACACGGAGGATAGAAAGCTCGGTGCACGAATGGCAGGCCGCTCGAGCACTCGTCATGAGTTTACTCCGTGTTCATTAGATCGGGTGGTTACATAACAACTTTCGAAGTAATAAAGTCATGCTCACTTAAATGACTCACGATGAGTAATTTGACATTCGGGCCCCCTATGTGTGTATATATGACTATTCTCGGTAAGACATTCCATATGAGCTGACCGGAGCGGAGTCAACTTAATTGATCAGTTTGCTCTCCACCCATGAACGGGGCCTAACATCATTCTGATTTGCAGCGTCAACCTTCAGATGAATCTAAAAGTAATGTAAATCACGACACAGCGAGATTTCTTTGATACCGGAAGTTATACGACACGTATAGTCTCGGAGTGGCTCTAGTAGAGTTGGACTTTGCTACTCAATAAGAAACCTGAGAAAGGAGGTAAAATCGCCCCTGGAGTTCCCTGACAGGCTTCTTATGGGGAAAAGTACCCGAGTTGCATTGTCGCATATGCTATCGCTAGCACGCTTATCGCAACCATGTGCCTCAAAGGCCAGTTCGGAGACGGTGGTTGGTTTCAACATGACTAAAACTCTTTCGAAGGGCATCAAAAGCCCACACGATTGTGGTTGGAGTCTTTTCTAAGGGATGCGGTTGAGCCATTGGAGAGAAGAGTCATCTAATTGCACTTGTGACCACAGAATATAAACGATTGCTACTAAATAGCTGTTGTCTTATAAAGTAAACAGACGACCTCGTAAGTCACTCGCATCTTCCAGCCTTAAGACAGATGACATTCGGCAATGATTTTCGAATAACCGTCAAAACAACGATCATCTCTTCAAGCAGACACGCCAAGGCGCAAGTTCACGATACGCTAGTTTTAGTGTTTTGGTAGCGAGCCAGCTGCCCGAAGCGGGTGTCTGGTATCTTGGCAATTCCTAGCTTATTCCTCATAAACTTTGCACCTTCCATTGCCGACTACGTCCTGCGAAATCTTCATATAGTGCCCGTGTCGATCCTGAGAGACCCAACGAGTTAAGTCTTTCACCGCAACCACGGGGAGATCAAATGGACAGGTTACTGCACTTCATATATAAGATCGTCATTCGACCGACCTCGGCAGACCCGCCTTCAGATGAAGATAGGGGCTTGGGATGCACTACATAAAGATGTCGGCGTCGCGAGAGATGGGATGGCAATCGGTTGATTGCATCCTCTTCGCCAAACGTGTCCAGCTCCCACTACCCTAGATATCACTTGTCCCTCTATGCATCAAAAGCCAGCAAAATGGGGCTCTCAGCGAAAACCTTAGTCCTCGGCACCGCAACACTTGCGTTGTCCGTCAACGCAAGCGTGATGTCCGTGAATCCTCGAGCGCTCTTCAAGCGCGATCCGCCCGCGGCGCTCCCGGGCTGCGCAACAGATGCAGACAAGAAATGGCAGCCAGGTAATCCCACCTTCCCCTAAACGCCAGCGATTTACCCACGTATATATTCGTTAATATGCATGGACATCGATTCATTCTCACACTATGACTGGCGCGCAGCAATGGACTTCGACACAGATGGGTGCTACAACACGCCGGCGATCGGCCCAGACGGGACCCTGAACCCGGGGCTGAACTGCGGCGGGGATAAGAACGGGCACTGCCGTGACCTGTCGGACCTGCAGAACAACAACGTGTACTCACGGGCGCGGTGTAATAATGGCTGGTGCGGCTTCATCTACGGCTATTACTTCGAGAAGGATCAGACTGTTGACGGCTCGTGCGGCGTCGGCCACAAGAACGACTGGGAGCACATCGCGATATGGGTCAAGGACGGCGACGAGATGCCGTCGTATGTCGGTGTCTCCCAACATGGCAACTACCAGGTCAAGCCAGCCTCCGAGGTTCGCTTCCAGGACACCCATGCCAAGGTCGTGTATCATCAAGAGGGTGGCCTGACGCACGACTTCCGCTTCGCCAACGAGGACGACGACAACATTGAGAATCACACGGGGCAGTGGTTTGTGAGTTTCTCTTTTTCCTGCATTTTACTCGGAATAAACAAGAGAGCTTTGGAAGAGATAGGGATGGGCTTACCTGACACCTTGATAGTTCGGTGATCTTGTTGGGTTTCTCGGATTCCCTTCTACAGATCTCCGCGACGAGATGCTACAGAACGACTGGGGTAGCGCGCTCCCGGATCTCAGGGAGGACGTTTTCCCTGGGAAGCTTGAAAAGTCCAAAGGCGGGAATGACATCCCGACTGATACAACTGTGGATGGGGACAACTCTCCTGGCCAGCCTAGCTGTTAATATCGCTTTAACTATCTGATCTGGGCTTGTCTTTTAAATACGCATGTACAACTGGAGCCGCTGTACTTAGCTACAATGAGGAAAATGAGTAAGGTATTGTAAACATGTTGCCGAGATGATGCAGTGAGATCGAGTTGCCATATATATCATACGCGTATGCTTTATCGGCAACTGGATTCATACTCTAAGAGTTCACTCGTGGTAATTATATTTAGTTGATTCTTATTGATATAACAAAAGGGTATATAAGGGCTGTTCTTATAGGTTTCACTTAATTGTGGATGATTATATTCTGCCAGAGGCCAACAAAACAATTGCAGACAAAACAAAAAGGGTAGCGTCAAGTGTTGTGGGGTAACTACCTTCGGTGCCCCTATTGTGTCAACAAACTTGTCTTATACGCAGACTGTTGGTGACGAGAGTCTGACTCCATAAGCACAAGTTGTACATACTACTTTGAGACACTATTCATGACGTCTTGAAGAGGCGAAGCTCATTACCGGCAGGTAACTCCACAGGTAGCACTGGCGATCCAGGCACCTCAAGCCTCTGCTGCTCTCTACTAAACAGAAAATCCAGTTAGCAAAGCGGAGCCCAATTTCCCGAATTTGCAAAGCAGTAGATACATACATATATTGTCCCACCGAAGTCTCGGAAGGCACATCGCTTACAACGCCAGGGCGGGTGGTGGGAAAGGAACTCCGACAAGGGCTCGTCAACGACGAGTTCAAGCTCCAATGGCCAGAACTCGTAGTCTGAACAGGCACGTAAAACGAGTGTTCCTTCGGCGACGGACTCTGAAGGACGCTATTCTCGCTTTCTGGCGAGCTCGACACGTCTATAAATGGGAGACCGTGGGGGTTGGGATTCGTGTTTCGCTGCTGTAGATCTCTTTCCAGTCGCCCCTGGCGTCTGCATGTGTATGCAAGGGTTGCTACTAGGAGTAGCATAGCTACGGAACTGATGACTATGCCTGTGATTTCCCCGATTGATAGATCTGGGACAGCGTAGCGGTCTTGATGGCCTTCTGATTCCGAATCTGTCCCGTTCGATTCTGAAGGTAAGGGGTCGCCGGGTTGTAGCTCGAGGATGGTAGGGTTGACTTTGGCATGGTGGTCAGCAATTGCTCTGCAATCAGACAGTCTGCTGAGGCAGACTTGGCTTTTGTAGGCGCTCACTAAAAGAGTCCTGCTTGTCTAACGTCCAGGTGCTATTCTGTTAAACCGTGAGAATTCGGGATCACGTAATACTTGAGGAGGTTGATCTACCGGATTAATCACCCCAATCATCTTGTTCCCCTTGCAAGAGTTCTGAACCGCACTAACTAACCTGTTAGAGTCGTATTCATGTGTATTTGAAAAGTCTACATACCAGTAGAAGAAAATCGGTTCCGTGTCATTGACCTTAACGGTGAACCTCGGGCGCGGGCTCGTGTCTGCATTGAGCATATCGCCGCTCCAAAAACCTTTGCTGTCGGGCACTATGTCTTCGTACGGCATGCACTTAAATATCAGGATTCAGCAACCTTTTCAAAAGACAAAAAGATAAAAAACACAGATTCTGATACTACTCACGGGAAACCCAAACGCAGAGCGAGCGACAGAGTGACTGTCTGACCAAAACTCGAAGACTACAAGCCCGTCAGACTCTATCATCACAATTACCAAAGTCATCGTACCTATGATATCCCCCGGGTTCGCCGTAATAGTATCAGGATTAAACGTAAAAGAGCCCTAACAGCAGTCAGCGAGAGAAGTAGAGGGGGAATACAGACAGATATAATCAGCACCTTGCCAACAGCCACGACAATCTCTGCGTTACGGTCCGAGAGCTCTACCAATGCAGGCGCTGTTGACGCCGCGATCCCGGATAGCCACGTGGCTGCTATAAAGAGACTTGCAAACATGTTGGCCACACGTGGAGGACGACGAGATAGAGTTGACGGGAACGCTTCGTAAGAATATTCGGAACCAAGGCACTTGTTACGCTCTAATGAAGGATTAAACTGTTGTTGTCGAAATAGGGAACGTGATGTAATGGATCTTTCAACGAGAAATTGGTGATATTGTTGCCTATGTAGTAACCTCCAAGACGACTCGTCCAATACAGCTGTGGTATTATTTCTTCATGGCCTTGTTTACATTTCTTGCACGCAACTTGTAGTCTCCGACCTCCGATCTCAGTCATGTTTGCTTCGTTTCATTATAATACCAGGATAATTTACTAAGTCCCAGAGCCTCGTAACAGGGAGGCGGAATGGAGACGGGATCATCTCTTTACGGCCGTACAACGCCGAAAACGTGGTTATTTAGCACTGAATCTCTTCTGTCGGACCCGAGATGGGAAAAAAGACCATAGCTAATTGCAGGGAGCAAGCATAGATGAGAGTCTCATCTGGAAGCATCATCCCTTCGCCTTAGTTTTAATATCGAAGGCTATGTATACTACGCTGAGGCACAGTGTTGAGCGATCATATGACGTGAAACCCAGATAGAATTACACGTGCTGTGAGAGGTAAATCAGCTTGATTAAGATCTGGGTAATATGAAGATGAAGATCTCATTATAATATATCGTCTAACCAGCGCGGACCATTCAAAACCTTCATGGACCTTCCATTAAGTGAATGCTTTAGCGAGAATGTCTGTTCGAAAACACAGATAAACCAGCGCGTGTCTAAAATTTGAGGCTGGGCTACCTCTGATAGTATATTTTGAAATTGTGGAATTAGCCAAGTATGTGAAGAGCACCAAGGGCGAGGTGATGCGCGCAGAGGTCGCTCAGTATCTCATATACATAACGAGAACGGTTACTGAATCTCGACACGACGTTCCATCGCAATATGCGCTACTTTAATTCTTTTGAGGGGTATCAATAATAATACAAATGGAGTTCGGTCTAGCAGTCTTGAGGAAGTCACTTGATAGATGATTATTTGGTCTTTATCTTTCGTTCGTTGGCCCCGAACAGCGAAGTAGGGACGAGGCCACTTTCCTGGAGTAATTTCAGCAGGCACCAGACGTAGCAGAGGGCAAACCCAGCGAAGCCAACGCCGACGTTTGCAACAACCCAGAGATCCGGCTTATCGGAAGGAGGTGCATTAGTTCGTTCTGCAACATGCCAAGCAGTCATGGAGAGGTAAAAGAGACCATGGATGACAAGTGTCGCCCATTGAACGGCGGTATTCTGGCCTTTGTGGAAATATGCACCCAAGGAAGTGGGTGGTAAGCCCAGGAGATAGGCCCAGAGCAGAGTAAGTACGGCATAGGGGACGCGCAAATCCACCCGTTGAAGCAGTGGGAACATTGTCCAGGTCCCGAGAATATTTGCAAACCCCACCCACGCTCTGACCTCCTTACCTAAGCCTTGATCCCCAGCGAGAAGAAGAGTCATAGGGAGAAGAGGGAGAAGTACACTTTTCTCATGGACCTGGTAGCTGAAAAGGAAAAAGCCCCATGCCGAAGCAGCGAAAGCGTAAGGGAGAAGTTGTTTGCGGGGCCTGATTAGAAGGACAGCACAAGGTGGCGAGATGGCAGCAAGCGTTGCTAGTAGAGAAACCCTTTGCAGAAGTTCGGTAGGATAGGCACGTAGCTTGATAACGACGTTAGCCGCACACCAGAAATTGGCAACCTTGTCCTCGAACAATCCTCGTGCAAAAGGGAACACCCGGTGTACCATCTGAACGAGCTGTTCGACAACCGGATAGTAGACAGCAGATGTATCAAGATAGGGAGAGAGAAAGGTGAAAATTGGGAGTGGCGCACGATGCCCCTCGAGGTCAGGTCGAGAGTTTATGCCCCTGCTCGCATCATAGAGGGTACCTAAAATGAGTGGAAGAACCAGAATGGCGAAAGATGCTATAGTCACAGCAGCAATGCCGACAAATCGGGCCAAATTGAGTCGTGGGATAATGCTACTGCCTAATAAAAAAGCAAAGACAGGGGGGGCATAATACAAGGCCATCTGCTTGAAACCAAGGGCGGCAACAAAAAAGATGGATGCCCACATGTACCGGCCAGCCAGCATGCTGGACATACTAGCAACCACGAAACCCAGCATGACGGTATTGTACTGAAAGTGGACATGGTCGATGAGGATGGTGCCGGGCTGCAAAAGGATAGCGACAAGTGCGATTGACGCAGGCCATTGCGTAACGCCAAAAAGCCGGCTGTACCGCCGGGTGAAGATGACAACGGCGGGGATGTAAATCAGGAATTCGGAAAAGAAGACGGTTTCTCTCATGAAGATCTTCAGAATGGGGTCGTCGGAGCCGCGGGACGTGTAGAGAGCGAACCACGAGGGGTTAATGAGCGAGCCGATCCGACCGAGCAGCCAGCTATGGTAGGCCGTCAGGGGAGGATAGTCGAGCCCCCACCATTGCAGGTCATGGAAGTACCACTGAGAAATGGGGAGGTTCGTGGTGATTTCCATCCAGTGTCTTTGGGCCTCGTAGTCGCCGAACATCGGGGGCTTACCGAGACCTGGAGAAGGAGAAAGAACATCAGCGTCAACTCGTGATAACAGGGGGCGGCAGCGACAGTATACGGACCCGAATAACCCCATAAGCCGGCCGCCCAGCGGAAAAGACCAGCGGCCATGAGAATCAACGGTAGGGTTTCCCATTGAGAGAGCGACGACCGCGCCGGCCACATGAGAGCTTCGAGGGGAAAGGTGGGAGACCGCACAAGCGGTTGGACTCCAGGCTTTTCGTCGACATCGAAGTGAGCTGTCTTTTTGACCTTGCGCCGGGGCTTGTGCGGCGATGACAAGGCCGAGGTAGAGGCCATGGTCACCGTGTAGTTGGAGGGAGAGGTCGGGTCGCTAATGACATGAGGCGTGGATGGGGAGGTTTTTACAATACGGTCGACTATGGTGATGTTTGAGTTGTCATACTTTGGTTGTAGAGAAGATGGTCAGATAGGTACTGTATTAGACCAATTGGCCAGAGTTGATTGGAGATGCTGTGTGGGGTAGAGCCGGGGCATTAGCTGCAGGTATTATTCCTGGGTACAGTAGCGAGTAGGTACCTGAGATAGCGCCTCTAGCTGTTGCTAATCGCTGTAAAGTGGCACCAAAGCTCCAATGCAGCTAAGTAGAAATAGGTGGTGATGTTGAAGTGTTTATTACCTTCAATTTTCACATTCGCAATATCGATGTCGATATATTATTATTCTAGAATAATCTCTTCTAGCTTCTTGGTTAGCATAGCAAAACAAGGCTATAACTATAACATACTAAGATGCCATTTCAATTCATCCTACCTACTACATCGTCGTTTTCCTTCTCATCGAGCTTCACTAGTGAATCCCACCCCTCTCTACCCCTCAATGCGAGCACACATCGGGGTGTCGTGAGAGATGCGCTGAAGAAGTATAAGAGACTGCCACCATCATCACAGGCCGCGAACCTCCCTTCCATAGTGTCCAACATAACCGCCTGTCTGCCTTATGTGTTTGCCATTGATGCTGGCTTGAGCCGTGCATCCCTTCACGGAGAAGAGATCAATGTTGTATTGACATCGACGCCCGTGATAGAATGGCGCCCAACCATATCCGACAGTGCTGCGCCTGGGAGGGAGGCACCACGGATCAGACTCCAGTCGCTAGAATACGACATATTCTTTACGCTCTCGACCCTGGGATATGTCTATTCCTTGCTGGCTCGAGCTTCGCTTCACCCTCTTTACGTCACTTCGGGGGCTCCAGTGAGTCCGCAGCAGCGCACAACAGCTATCACCACCGCCACAAAGCATCTGCTCGATGCAGCCTCGGTACATGATTACTTGGCTCGCCGTGCCGAAACCCTCTCATACTCGCCTCCATGCGCAGATATCACACAGTCCACAGCCCGGGCCATGGCCTCTCTAGCCCTCGCCGAGGCCACACTCCTCGCGGTGTTGAAGGATGATCCGTACCCCGCCCTCATTGCTCAGGATCGCAACGACAACGATCGTGAGTGGATGTACAAGGCTCCTGAGATCCCCAAAGTGCGAGCTCACCTTTTTGCGCGGCTATGTTTGGCGGCCGCCGATCATGCAGCTCAAGCCTCTTCTCTCTGCCAGTCAATGAGAGGAAAGGGGGCATCGAGATTAAATGATGACTTGCTGCGATACTTGGAAGACCTCAGGAAAACTAGCCGTGCGAAAGCGTGCCGATTCTTCGGTATCGATGCTGAACTGTCTGACCAGACTGGTAACGCCATCGGCTGGCTGAGATGCGGTCTCCAAGAGCTTGGGATCGAACCGAGGGAAGCCAAAAAGGGTCTGAGCCTCAGCCGCATGAAGAAGGATTGGTCGGAGAGGAGAGAGGACAAAAAGGTCGAAAGGGGCACGAATTGGGGATCTGATGCTGGAAAGATGGAAGAGACAAGAGTCATCGAGATGCTGGACACCAAATGGACCAAAGTCAACGATACGGTATAGTTTTCCATATAACGATATAGTATGATAGCTAACGGCGCGCAGATGCTTACACAGGCGGTACCGCCAACCTCAACTCTTTTGTCGAGCCTTCCTTCGGGCAGGGACATCCACACCCTCAAGCCGTACCAGGCGCCTGAGCTTTCGAGGCAGACCCTCGAGTCTATGCGCAGTGTCCCTGATCGGGTGGACGATTACGGGGGAGATCAACCCAGCTCCGATGACGAAAGGACACTCGTCGACGCGCCGGGAGCATTCCCGGGCACGTCTGAGAGTTATCGAAGCGAGGGCACTAGATCTTACTATTGAATAGGTCTATGTACATGCGACGATGGGAAGTTTATGAAGCTTCGCTACTTACTGCCCTTGAATATGGCGGGGACTGGTAGATAGTCCCATCTATTTTGTCCAACGCATGCAGCTCGCCACTCCTTATTTGCATCATCCAGCAGAAATCACAGGGTTTATGGCCAAGCCAGTTTTATTACAACGTAAGTTCCTAGTTATCGCACTTCTAAACCCTTAATTTCTTAGTATACTCAACCCTACTCAGCGTCTCTTTAGCCCATATTAATTCATTGCAGAGTTTTACTAAAGTGTGGCTGCGGAGATTGAATAAGGGTGCTTCTGCAAGGGCGGTCTTATGTTGTCTGATTATTTGTATAGTCATGAAAACGGAAAGGTTTGTCCTACGTTGGTCTACTGAAGCTATATCTCCTACGAATAACTCAGCCTTCGCAAGGAGGTACAAAAACATTATATAAACGCACGATACCTAGGCCAACGAAACTAGAAGATGGTATCAGCACAGTCTTTCTGGGGCAACTTATTGATAGTAGCATTGGCAGCTACCTAGTTACATACCATAAGAGCCAATAGTAGCTGAATAGTAGTTCACACCTTTGACTGGAAATTCAACATAACGACGCCAGAAGCGCTCTCTATCGGTCACAGCATACAGCAGGTCAGCCACGATGTCTGGTAACAATATATTCCTGCTTGGGGGTTGCAGTACCTACTCCTCCAGATGCGCAACCCAAGCGTCGTCCTCCTCCATGGAATCCCCGGGATACTCGTCCGCGACATCCCCAAGCTTCTCAATCTCACTCGCCTCCAACTCATCGAGTAACCGACCACGCTCCTCAAAGACCTCACGCACCCACCTCAGCTCCGCCATCTTCCGCTTCGCGACTCCGAGCCCAACCTCGCGCGTCCGGCTCTCAAGTCGCCGTTCCTTCTCCTCCATGAGCTCCGCCCGAATAGCCTGCTCCTCACGCAACGAGTGACGGTACGCGTCGAGGTCATCGTCGCACCACTTCTGCCACGCAAGGAAATCACCATCCATGCGTTTCCTCAGCTCCTTCAACGAAGCCGCAACAGCCTCCTCGCCACCCTTCTTCCCCTCCCAGAACGCCCGCAGCTGCACTGCATACTCCTCCTCGATACGCTTCTCCTCGACCGCACGCGCGACATACTCAGCCCGAGACTTCCCCTCGCGCCGTGCGATGCGCTCATCGATTTTCGCCCCATGCGTCTCACGCTCCAGCGCATGTAAGTCACGCATCCGCCTCGCTACAGCATCCCCCTTAATACGCATCTGCGTCTCGCGCTTATCCTGATTCCGCTGGACAGCAACACGTTGAGCCTCATGCAACTCAGCAACGACATCGCGCAGATCCGCGAAGCGCGCCGCCGCCTCGCGCCGCGACGCCTCGAGCTCCTTGTACCGCCTCTGCCAGCGCTCCTCGGCGAGCGCGCGTTCGCGAGCGAGCTGCGCTGCCGCGTTCGCTTCCTCTTCGCGCTCGAACTCGGCTACGAGCCGTAGTGCTTCTTGCAGCTCCGCCTCCTCGTGGGCTTCTTGTTCGAGACGTTCCTGGCGCCGCTCTTCAGCCGCTTGTTTGAAGAGGGCTAGATGCGTCGTCGTGCAGCCGCATGTCCGCCAGCGGGCGCCGCAGACGTAACAGAATTCTGCACCGCAGCGGCATGTCATGTGCTGGCACCCGTCGGAGTGCTCGACGAAGGCCTGGCATGTGATGCAACGCCTCCAGCCCGCGGCCTCGGCGAGTTCGTTGGTACGCGCTAGGTCCTCGTCTTGCGGACAGTTGTCGCCCTCGTGTTGTGCGTTGCGGCAGTGGAGGCAGGTGTAATGCCCGTCTGTGCAGCGCGCTACTCCTTGCGCGAGGATAATGTATTCGGGGCGGATGAATTGCCCGCACTCTGGCTGGGAGCAGTACATCCGGTCGGACACCGGTTGGTTCCATTCTATCGCCCGCTCGCGATATTCGGCCCATTGCGTCTTGTCCACGTTGGTGTGGATGGTTGTCTCGGGGATGGTGTTCAGGCAGCATTTTGGCGGCCAGTGCTGCTCGTTTTGGCAGGCTGAGGCGATGAGGCGGTGGAAGCAGGGCACGCAGTAGTTGTGGCATGGCGCCCGGACAGTGCTGATGCGCGCAAAGTCGTCCAGACAAGAGACGCACTCCCTGTGTTTCTGTCAGCACTTTGCTATATCCATAGTTCTTCTCAGGGCTATAGGGACTTACACTTCGGGCTCCGGAGCAGAAGCATCTTCGGCCGGGGCCTTTTTTATGAGGTCCGAGACGAAGCGCTTCCTTGCTAGGTGTGTCTTTAATTCGACTTGCGATGGAGACGAGAGAAATCTGGACCGCGCTGCACCGGATGCACTTGACTCCCCGTGCTCAGGAGAGCCGTTCAACTTCCGGAAGAAGTTCAGCAATCTCCGTTTTTCAGGGCGCTTTGGTAAGTCGGCTGGAAATGGTCTGGATTCTGATGTGTTATCCACATAGGGAGCATCCTGGCTCGCTCTTAACGGCCAGTCTGGAATATCAGCTTGGGCCGAGTCCTCGTCTGGCAAGCCCTCAGTACCGTTGCTTTTAGTCGTCTCTTCATCTTCTTCAGTCGCCGCCTCTTCTTTTCCCCTTGTCCCCTTCTCAGCTTCAATTTTTCTTTTCTCTTTTTCTTCCACTATCCGTGCTTTGACTCTGTCGATAGACTCTTGAATGATTTGTCTAATGATCTCTGAATCTACGTCCCCAACGTCTCTCAAGCCCTCCGGTGGTTCATACTTCGTCCAGTCGACTGTGAACGCCTCGGAAGAGCTCCCCGGAGCGGGGATGGGCTCACTGGCGTCCTGTACAGTTGCCTTTCCCTTTCCCTTGCGTTTGGCGTCCACAGTGTCTTCGTTGTCCGGGTGCTGAAATGATACACCAAGTGAAATGAAAGGGTCCCCCGAGGCGGAGGCGGCTTGATCGATTATGAGCATGCGGGTGCTTCACTTGGTGACAAAGAGGATTATCGAAGAGCCACCGACTGTATTATCAAAATCAGAGTCGAATTTCGGCACAATTTTTAGAATACCTAATGCTGCGTTCTTGTATCACAGACACTTTTATCTTTTATTGTATGTTGAAGAGTGATATGTAGCTGTGCTAGGTAGATGCTTTATCGAATGAAATTGGTCCAATAGATTGAAGAGATGAAACACAAATGCCTAGGTATCAGCTGGCTCATAGCACAATAAGAGTACATCTTCGCTCATACTAGCATCGACTTTATTGTACAACATCAGTTTACCTCGCCTCTAGCCGACATGCGATCCCGCTGTTCAGCCGCAATCACCGAGTGCCATGTTCATCAAGTCGAGTGCCTTACGCGATGCCTAAAAGGAATGGCCATCTAGGCACAGTGGAGCTTCCCTCTGCACTTATATGTAAGTGTGTGCAGGAGCTTGGAACTAAATAAGTTCGATAGCATGGCAGAGCACCTCAGCTGCTTGGGGCTGAGCCGTCTTAGAGTGGTCCAGCAAAGAAAGGGTGGAGAGGCTGTGTAAGTGGGTGGAACGATCGGTTTCCGGCTGCTGCTTTCATTTCCACTTTGTACAATACAGGCGTTTCCCGCCTCTATCTGTCAAGGGAACGACGCATTTTATGACTCTGTGCTGGAGATGCATGTCGTGCCATTGTGAAAGGTGGAGAAATTCCCCGGATTCGCTCACCGAATCCAAGCTCCATTTTGAAACGCGTAATGTACATATGTGGCGTTCAAATCTGCCAAGACGGCCCAGCAAGCAAGGATATCCGACTCGGTACAGGTGTACACAGTATTTAAGTAAGAACTTAACGGTCTGGCTACCTCCCGAGCTCCATCACCAATACAGCAACATCTTTTCCCCTATAATTCTGGTAATAGGTTTGCATAGCCTCCTGTCAAGACAAGCGAGCATATTCAATTGAGGGATTAATCGCATGTTATTTCTGCTTTGCCTCTACAGGGATAATTTATATAATAAAGCTTGGGAGGTGAGAACCAAATGCTCTGTACGAAAGAACTATTAAAAATCGATGGTATTTACGATTCTTAATTTCGTTCGATTTAAGCTGTCTTAACTCAAAGTACACTATGCAAGTCAAACACAAAGTATCTAACCTTGGCGGCGTTTCGTAACTTCAATAGTAATTCTATCATAAACACATTTCAGCCTATTAATATCCGATAAAATTCGCCGATGCTCTGCCTATCGTCATTTCGAGATCAACAATCCAAGCTCCGGTGCGGCCCTAACAGCGTAATGCAAAGCTGTTTGTTTCCAAATATCTGTTCCGTTTACATCAGCTCCAGCAAGAAGCAGTAATTTTACAATTTCTTGATTCCTCTGCCACGAGGCAAAGTGAAGTGCTGTGGAACCATTAATATCTCTCCCATTCACATCAGCCCCGGCCAGGAGCTGTCTTAGAACAGCTTCCTTATCACCCGCCCATACATGTGCCCGCAGGATTTCTTCCTTTGATGACCCAGTCTCTATTAGGCGACTAATTGTCTCTGCCATATTCTCGTTTTCCTTGAAAGGGGGTGGAGGGTATTCGAGCTCTGTTTCACTTGACTGCTCTCGTGGAAAATTCAGGCTGACTGATAGTGTAGACTCTTCTGTGGAAGTAATTGTCAATGCATTCCGCTCATTTTCTGAATTGACGCTAATATCAACGTTCCCATGGGACAAGAGATTCCGTATATCATTAACCCTATTATACTTTTCTGCGAGAGATAATAGTAGATCTCCTATTTTGAGTTGCCCTTCATTCATACGGCGAGCGAGGAGTATTGCCGTTCTGTGTGCTGAGCCTCGTAGCCCTTCCCTTTGGCTAAGAGTCCAGACAAGTGCTTTTTCGGCCAGCTGAATTATAGGAAGACATAGTTCTGGTAAAGTGAACTCTGGAAAGGAATGACTGGAATCGAGAATCTCGCCGAATAGTAGAAAGCACGCAGTATCTCGGAAGACCTGAACATCGCTTTTCTCGTAGCAAGGATAGAATCTTTCCGGGTTGCAAGCATCTTCTGACATGCCAAGTAAGGCGTAGATCTTGTCTCTTGCAACGGAAGCTTGACTTTCTGCGAATTTATGGAGAAGGAAGTGAAGATAACGTTTTGAAGACCACCATGTGCCTCTGCGGAATCGTGGCATAATGTCAAGGACTGCTTGAATATGTTCGTTGACTTCCAGCCCCATCAGTGAGGGCATTAAAGCGAAAGTTCGTGCCGGGCAAGAGTATGACCCGCACATAATATTGGCCGTTCTCGCTTTGGCGACCTCCTGTAGAATCCACACCCTATTAAACCATGGTCTTCCTAAAAGCGCTTCAAGGGCTCGCTTTTGCCTTGAATCAGTTTCTAGCACAAGACTTAACGGCCGCTCACACATAAACCGACGGCAAAGACTCGTCCAGTCCTCGTTGCTACCAATGGCCTGCGCTTTAGTGGCTGAATTGTCAATCCAAGTGATTGACTCCATAAGAGATATGATATCATCGTTGATCGGGCCCAACCATATGAGCACTTCTTCTGCAGCAGTATAGACATCAGCCATCTGCTTAACTTGATGCCCTTTCTCTCGCTCATCCTCTTGGTCGATGCAAATAGCATCCACTCATAATGTGATGTCTTGGTCTTCGCGTTGTATTTGCCGCAGGGCTGAATACAAATTCTCTGTCACCCTGAACTCGTGACCGTCTATGAGAATACAGGAGCCCTCCATCGTGGGTTCTGGACCACCCCAGGTATATGACAAGGCCTTATATGCGGGTGCTTTTTCCCGGTCCGCGTAGGATTCGAAGAGCCAGCAAGTGATATCATGGGACCGTAATCCTCGATCAATCTGTAAGAGACGGATAGAGTTTTCATTGGGCTTAAGCGGCGAGAATTGGTATGCGACAGTCATTGCTTAGAACTTGAGAAATGAAAGCCGTCGAGATCTGCTACGGCAGCCAACGAATGTATAAGTGGTTACTTAGAGAGAATCACCGGGCTCGGAGCCTCGATGGCCGCTTAGATATAAATAACAGCGAAAGCATATCAGGCAAACGAGTGATGCCTAAACTTTCAAATAATCTTGCGGTCTGCCAGATTCTCAGTGCCAAGGCGTGTTACAAGGCGTACAGACTCGATGATGCAAAAGCCAACAATTGAAACCAATTCTACTCACACATCTGATACTGAACCAGATTACGGCGCAACCTCTCTGTGGCTTAGAGAAGGGCTTTCTCAGCCTTGTAGGTATTATCCTTTTTGTGTTATATGTATCTATAGTATTGTAATAACTGCTCTTGTAGAGGGGTTAGAACTTAGTCATATTCAAGGTGATAATTTACGAGGGTCTCAAGGGCCATAGTTTTGCCACTTTCTTCATTGGGAAAATTGCCCTCTGTTTATACATTTTGGGGCTTCGTACAATTTAGTACCTTTCGCCTTAATCTAAGTTCGTTGGTTATGGCCTTGCATATACTTGCTGGCCTTCTGACTTTTTATATCCAATCGTCTATCTCGTTGGTTGTGGCAGACCTTGCAGTACGACAGGCATCACGAATAATGTTAGCTTAGCTCGCCCCCAAGTGACCTAGCGCGTAGCACAATCAAAACAATCCAAATAACGACATTTTAACTTGTTTTCTTATATTTGAGGCCTAATCTGGCTTGTTTGATTGATTTGGGCCAATTGACTGTCCAAATAAGCCAAACATATAGCTCGGGCGATCGGTCGGTACAGACTGTATTCGTCGCAGTCGAAGTACGTCTGGCTAAGTGAGGTTATCGCGGTAGGTCAGTTGTTTTATTTGCCCTTTTTACAGGAACTCAGGATGAATGGGCTCCTGAAACATATGGTTGCTAGACGTATTCCAACAGTGCAATCTATAGTAACTAGGCAATCTATAGTGACCCAAACACAATTAGTGCGCCAACCTTTGCCCTGAGACGAAACGACACCTGTTTACAACTTGGCACTGTCTTTGGCAAATTCGACCTTGTTAGTGCAGACACCCACACCTTCAAGTTCCACCTCGACAATATCACCATCTTGCATCCAGAGCTGTGGTTTTCTCCCCATTCCCACACCCGATGGTGTGCCGGTGAAGATGAGATCACCGGGAAGTAGCGTGTGGCCCTTGCTGAGGAACGCAATAGTCTGCTTCACATTGAATATCATGTCTGCCGTGTTGCTCTCCTATGCACGCGCTAATGTTAGCGATACGGCTACCCCTGCGTGACGCCCCCGTTCACTTACCTGGACGGTCTGGCCATTCAGACGCGTGCTGATCTTCAGCTTGTGGGGATCTTTGATGACCTCACTGCTGACGATGCCGGGTCCGTATGGCGCCCAGCCATCAAAGCCCTTGCCCAGAGACCATTGGCTGCCACCGCGTTGAATCTGCCAGTCGCGGTGAGAGACGTCGTTGCCAATGGCGTAGCCGAGAACGCAGTTCAACGCATCAGACTCGGAGACGTCAGTACATGTCTTGCCGATGACTGCGACCAGCTCGCACTCGTAGTCAAGGCCGAGTGATTGCTGGGCTTGCTGGTGCACAGGGATCGGATCCGTGGGACCTGCCAGAGAAGTGACTGGCTTGTACTGGTAGTGCGCATTTCATATTAACCTTCAACTCCGGACCGTGTTCAACGATTTGTGGTATACTTACGAATAGCACGGGGTATTTGGGCAGTGGGAGACCGGACTAGTTCAATTCTAATTAGTCCCCAGTCCTCGATTAATAAAAAAATCAATAAGGTGATTGAAAATTACCTCCTTTGCGTGCAGGGCGTAGTTGAGACCTAGGCATCGGACTGTCTTCACATCCTCAAGAGCCAAGGGGGCCAACAACAACCGGACGTCGGCCGCCTGGTCTGTAACTTCATGCTTTCCGAAGATGTCGCCGGTGATGATTTTGGCTTTCTTCGTCTGGGCAATGTCTGTCACGCCTTCGGGCAGGATGGCATCTCCGTAGTATACCTTGCCATTTCTAGCAAGGAAACGGACGAGTCGCTGTAGTTCGGTATCCGGTCAGTGGTGGGGAGCCCCGGAAATGAAATACGCGAATAGGTAGGTATGAAAGGGTCTTACCGAGAATGCAGCCATTTTTCAAGGAGTTCTATTAGGACAAGTAAACCAGAGATGATGTTCGGTATAGAGACAAGCAATTGTTCTAATGTCACTGTTTCTTAAAGAAAGAATCAAGCTTTCATCGACTTCTATGACATCTTTCTTAGGCATATAAATAAAAAAAGGAAGTCCGGTCGCGTCGGCGATAAAATACCCGTCGGAGGTTTAGCCTATCAGCAGGCCGACGGTCAATTAAGCTTGCGCCGGGCGGACAAACAGGCCAGTCAGGGTCGATCTGGATAGCTGCGTACAGATTAACCCCACACCGGTTGGGGATCCGAAAAAGCTTCCAAGTTATCATCGATACATGGCGACTTTCAACTCCTTTTACTTGAGCTAAGATCACCGGATATGTCTTAAATATAGATATTACTTTAAAAGAGGCTGGTAAAGGGGTGCTCATAAGTATATTTCATCGCCAAAAATTAATGAAAGTTTATCAAAATCTCATGTTTTCGAGTTCAAAAATTGGGAGCTGACGGAGGTTCGCTACTGTCATTTCTTTTCTCGGAGCGGGATCTGAAGATGCAGCAGAGGGAGGTGGAGGGGTAGGTACCTCAGGTATCGGGAGTTGGGCCCGAGGGGTGGGTCTAATTCGAAGTGGGGTCCCAGATGCAAGGCGCAAAGTCATAAATGGAAAGCGGTCAAAGTTTTGGATCGGCAGAAAACCCCGGCCATGAGAAGATAGTAACAAAATAGTTAAGAAAAAAAAGTTGTAGGCGGCTCAGCAATCCATCGCGACACTACAGGCAGCAGCATTGCCAACACCACAAAATGGTTTCTACCAAGGCCAATTTGAAGCGCAAAGCTTCAAATATCGAGGCCCAGGCCATTGCTGCTGCTGCTACTTCTACTGCGCAAACTTCGCACGACTCTGACGATGAAGAGTTTGGCGACGGCATTTTGGAAGCTGTGCTCGACGATGACGAGGAATCAGACGAGGATTTTGCCGAAGACGATGAAGACGAAGATGAGGAGGACAGTTATTTCGGTTCCGGCGATGAAATAGCAAGCGATGATATTCCTACCGACGACGAAGCAGACGGGAAGTCAGCTCTTACCAATGGCACCAGCATAAACGAAGATGAGGACGACCGGCCGAATTATAGAATTGAAAAGGATGCGAACGGTGGCATTCGATACGTCTACGACGAGATTGACCCCGTATACGACTCTGACGATAGCGATGCGCAAGGCCCTACAAATACCGTACGTGTCTCCCAACGCGCGCTTGCTCCCTTCTTTGACCCGCGCACGACTAAAAGGTCTTTGGCTATAAGGAGGTGGCAACCATGAGACACAATAGAGAGAAATGCTTATGTGGTTGATGATTACTAACATAACTTCTCAAGATTGGAAATATCCCTCTCTCCTTTTACGACTCATACCCTCATATCGGCTACGACATCAACGGAAAGAAGATCCTTCGCCCGGCTACTGGCGAAGCGCTCGACTCTCTTCTAGACAGCATTGAATTGCCCGAAGGATGGACTGGCTTGACGGACCCGGAAACGGGCAAACCGTTAAACCTCAGCCGAGACGAGTTGGAGTTGCTTCGTCGCGTCCAAATGAAGGAGGTTCCCGAAGAAGGCTACGACATGTATCCGGTATGTATAATGCCCAAGCAGATTATGCGAACGGTGTCAACTAACGACCTGGCAGGATACGGTGGAGTGGTATACCAGCCAAGTCGAACAATTCCCATTATCTGCAGCCCCGGAACCGAAGAGGCGCTTTGTACCCTCGAAGCACGAGGCCAAGCGCGTAATGAAGCTAGTCAAGGCTATTCGGGAAGGTAGGATATTACCGTACAAACCTCCAGAGGAGAGAGAAAAGGAACAAGACGAGGAAGAGGAAGTGCACTACGATCTATGGGCCGACGAAACCCCTCGCCCGCCCAATATCATGCATATTCCTGCGCCCAAAATTGCTCCTCCAGGATACGACCTATCGTATAACCCTCCACCAGAATACCTGCCAACGAATGCGGAGAGGAAGGACTGGGAAGAAACAGATCCGGAAGAACGAGAGAAGGCCTACCTACCGCAGAAGTATGACTCTCTCAGACGAACCCCAGCCTACGATCAGTTTGTCAAGGAACGATTCGAGAGGTGCTTGGATCTATACCTCGCTCCTCGAGTACGCAAAAATCGCCTTAACATCGATCCCACATCACTACTTCCAAAGCTGCCCCGTCCAGAGGAGCTACGTCCGTTTCCCACAGTTGCCTCCATTGAATTTGCCGGCCATGAGGGCAGGGTACGGTCGGTGGCCATTGATTCATCAGGCCTATGGTTAGCTAGCGGTGGCGATGACGGTACAGTACGAGTTTGGGGCCTCGCAGATGGGAGGCAGCAGTGGCAGGCCAAGCTGAGTAGCGAAGATCCTGTTGACGTTGTGAGATGGCGTCCCGGAAAAGATGGATTAATACTGTCAGCTGCAGTTGGCGAGGATATCTACCTGATGATACCATCTACCATAAACCCAGAGCTAGAACAAGCCAGCCGGGCTATCCTTGATGCAGGGTTCGGGTATGCAAGCAACGCGAAACAACAAACAACGGCAACAGGCGCAAGAAAAGACCCTCCCGCTAAGTGGGCACGACCCGGAACGCGCTTAGAAGACGAGGGCGTATTACTTAAAGCGACTGTCAGATCACCGATCAAGACCATAAATTGGCATCGCAGAGGTGACTTCTTCTGCACGGTATCACCTACGGGCCAACGTAGTGCCGTTGCTATTCACACACTGAGCAAACATCTTACGCAAATACCTTTCCGTAAACTGTTGGGCGGTGCTCCACAGACGGCCTCGTTCCACCCATCACGACCTCTATTCTTTGTAGCAACTCAGAGGACCATACGTTGTTATGATCTACAGCGGCAAGAGCTCGTCAAGACTATTCAGCCAGGTTGTCGCTGGATTTCGTCATTCGACATTCATCCTGGAGGTGATCATCTAATCGCAGGTTCTTATGATCGTCGTTTGCTCTGGCATGATCTTGAAATGTCCATCCGGCCGTACAAGACTTTACGATTCCACGAGCAAGCAATACGGTCGGTGAGATTTCATCCAGGCTCGTACCCACTCTTCGCCGACTGTAGTGATGATGGTACGCTGCAGATCTTTCATAGCAAGGTGGTGAATGACCTCATGGAAGGTCCTACGATTACTCCTGTGAAAATGCTTTCAGGTCACCGGGTGGTCAATAGGCTTGGTGTAACGGATGTGGCATGGCATCCCCAACATCCTTGGATTGTTAGCGCTGGAGCGGATGGCATGTGTAGATTGTGGACGTAGGCGATTATGTATATACAATAGAAAGACGAAACAAACTCTAGACCTTGTGAGTCTTGAGTATCTAATTCATTTAGCGACTACTTCTGACCAAGGAATCAAGTGGAATACACACATAGAATGTGCCCCTTACCATCCCTGCCTGCCCCTGTATTAGCTAGGCGCCAAATATCTCTAGCCTCCAGGGTGAATCCTGGAAATATGTCGGCATGAATAGTAACACACCATCCAATCGACCTGTAACAACGCACGCAAGGGGTCCACACTATCTGTCATGCACACAGCCAGGAAAATCTGTAACCTTACCATGCGTGTAACTCCGCGACCAATCGCCTGCTTGTGAATTGATACCTAGTCTTGACAGAGTTAAAAAACTCTTGCGACTGGCTCGTGAGGTTAAAGCCTCACTTTCTCGTGCCTACTACACGCTTTTTCCCCATTACGGCCCAACGTCTTTACACTCTAGCTTCGTTAGGCATTTGTGTATTTCTTTCTCTCCTATTTTCTTGTCTTTGAGTTTTCCCCCTGGGAGTCTGGTTCCCGCTGTGCGTAAGATTCTCTTCCTGTTCTCTTGGCGGTCGTTTGATCCATACCCCTCTCTTTGCCCTCGAATTCAAAGAGTTATTCAAGTATGTCCGACACATTACTTATTATTTCCCGTCTTGCTTCCTGGGTGACCCCTTATCACGCATATTTCGCCTGGTGACCGTAGGGAATATTTGACTTACTCGGTCTCCGACTCCGCCGCCTTCTATCTATCTCTGACGCGATATCTACAGTGGCAGGCATCCTCGAGCTTTTGATATAATGTCCTGAGTCGAAGTGGGATAACACTGGGGAAATACTAAGATTTATCATGGTTCGCCTATGGGATACGACATGGCGATTTTCCACAGGGTTGGGGTGAAAATAGAACCATGGTCCTTTACAGAGAGGAATTTCCGATAATCACGTCGAAATTGTTCAAGTCTGCGTGGTTGAACTTTTCTGACTCATCGCCGGTTACCGAGAACCAAACGGCTAGTGTTGATAAGTGGCTTTGTTCCAGGCGAGACCTAACTTCTTCGACACTTACAAAGTTACGGATACCTAAAGCATGGGCTTGTCTTTCTCTTATAGCCCGAGTTAAAGACTTACTTAAACACAGTGAATTGACGATGCATGGGCTGAGGGCTACCTGAACATGACAAACACGACGATGGCTTTCTTCTGAGATGGATACCTCAACGTCTGAATGATGAGACTGAGACTCGACTCGGCCCGGCTCGACGCTTCTCGTATCGTGGGACTTAAGAAGGTATCATCATGATATCATGTCTGGAGGTTTGGTTTATCGTTGTTGATAGCTGCTTTAAGCGTGTCTGTCCCGATTTATCCAAATATCTCTAGTTTGGTCGGCTTCCTTCCACTACATCATACTTTAGGGAATTGAAGCTACACAAGACAGATTTACTATGATGAGGGATTGAGGAACCTGGATACTCAGCCGACTACTTCCAGGACCGAGACAAACTCTGCTTGGCCAAATGCACTGCGCCGCTACGTTTATAATCAGGACGACTTGTTTATAAGCGCGGAGATAAGGACGCGTTACTTGCCCGTGAGGCGGATATAGAAAACGGATAGATAGCCGACCCGCGTCATCACACAGGCTCGAGTCTTTCCCACATTCATCTTCTCTATGGCTCCATTCTCATTTACCGTGGAAGAAAGATGCGTACTCCAAGCCAATGAATAACGGGTTCGATTCTCGACCTCGAATTGTTATCAGTCATGAGGTGGTCAAAACTACTGACCAGGCGCGACTTCTCGTCCAGACTTCTGCTCCCAATACGACTCCAGCAATGGAAGTGGTATTCTCCTAAAACTATCTTTACCCTGTATTTCGGACCCGATTCCCGAAAGCATCTCGAAAGGGGACATCTCTCCATGGGTTGGGGGTCACCAACGGGACAACAGGATGAGTGGAAACAGGAAAATATCAAGAATGCAACACGTGTATGCGCAGCGCAGAATGTATCGGTCAAAGCGAAGCCCGTCTGATCTACATATCTACTTGAACAGATCTCTTGGGATCACTCATAGGGGACATCTCTAGGTCAAACCCGCCTTACTCCCACGCCTACGGCACGAAGAACGAATCAACGTAGTACTGATAGCGATATATTCAGAAACAGGATCAAGCGCGACAAGAAAAAACATCTCTGGGATATTTCCGGTCCTGCGGCGACAACTCCTTCAGTGCCCCTCCCTTTGTTCTCGGTCTCATTATCTTTTTTTTATCTTTCACGTTGTCTTTACAGTAAAGCTAATTGTTTCCGTCGAAAATTGTGGCTTATGGTGGCTGGGTGGGACATCCATGTGAGGGGATTTGGAAATTGGAAGGATTTCCAGGGGGTGTTTCCAAAAAAGAAATAACGTTACCGCAACGCGACCGCACGGCTATAAAGAGTGGATGGGCTCAGCACGATCTTCACGTTCCGAGGGAGTGGTGCAAGTCGTTGCCAAGATTGGCTTGCATACCGGTATCTACTACCTACGTGCACTCTATTACCGGCAGAGTGGTGTGAGATACCCCGCAACGGGCATCAGCGTTGGGGAAAGAGAGACATTTATCCGAGTCCATGGTGGCGGATAAGAAAGAGATGCGGGGGTAAGGAATAGGATACGATGGCTTCAATCCATTCGGAGATCTATTTGATTTGGAGGCTAACTACCGAGATACGGGGGGTAAGCACGGCTGTGTAAGCTGAACATCTACCCCTCTGTCAACTCTACCTTCCATCTAGAGATACAGCACCCACACGGTAACACGAAACACGACGTCAGACGAACGGGCGTCGGTGTTATCGTCGTCGTCATCGCCGACGAATGATGATAAGGTAATCCTGCATCTTTGGGTACTTTACCACCGGATAGCGCGGAGTAGCGACAGCGATTGCACTTCCTTTTCCCCGACCTATTCGGAAAATTTCAGAAGGTTCGTTTGGTTTTGCTTTCTAGATCCTCGTTGTCTAGATTGCTGGAGAGCAAATAAAAAATATCAAGATGCTGATAGAGGCGTACCGTGGTCGGGGCATTATCAGATGCCTTCGAGTACCAATGTCGAGAGACCGAAGTCCAACCCTCTCTATCTCTTATATCCTCATCCTCAATCGCCATTCAGTTGAAGAGGAAATCATGAAGTGAACCCAACATGGAAAACTCTCTCCTAACAAATGAGCATATGAGGTACGAGTGTACCGAGGTGATCTTATGTTCTGATGTTTTTGTTTCTTTTTTCTTCCCTTTACCGTTAACCGTTTCATACCATTGACACATCCGCGGACAGTGTGGAAAGAAAGGAAGGGAAAAGAGCGAGTAGTTCCTCCCTCGTACAGTTGGAAATGGGGCATTGGGGGGAAATCCGGACGTGAGCCTGAAGTCTAGTAAAACAAAACAGTGTTAACACAAGATAAAAACACCAAGCGGTCGTCTTCCCAACCGTCTTCAAGGCTGAAGCGAATCCCTCAACAATGATCGTTGCCGAGTCTCATGCTCTGTGGAGTGATGGTAATAGACTGCCATCTTCATCAACTTCGTTACTTTCACATTCGTCATCTGCGTTTATCATCATCATCTGTTTATGTCGATAATGCACAGATGGTGTACATCTCCACGCATGGGAAGATTGTATGCAGGATCGCCTCTCACACACAGTCCTCATCCAATAGCTGACGAGCGGCCGGGGCACTCACGTCGGCGAACTGCAGCCCCGCGGCACAGACGGTAAAATTCACGTGCTCCATCTGCGAGGGCTGAACTGTTGACGACGATACCATGCTGAAGGACGACTTGCTACCGGTTCGAGACTCAGTCTCAGTCCGAGGGCTCCGGAGGATGGACATATTGATCCCTGCGGGGTCAGATGAGAACTGTGACCGGCCGTGGATCCATTGCTCGACGTTACTATTACTTGATCCGTGGGCGAAGTCGTAATTGAGGGCAGCGATAGCTCGCTCGGTCAGGGGCTGCGCACCGCCGTTATAGTCGCGGTCGAGGTGGAAGAGAATGTGCATTCTTGGGACTAGCTCATAAAGAAACCCATGTTGAGGAAGAGAGTCTTGAAGAGCTTGGGTAACGGACGCCACTTCATCAGGCCTGACGGTGGCCGAGCTGTCAGAAGCCGGGTAATGTTGTCCTGCGCCTTCCAACTGCTGCCCGGGTGTCTGGCTTGTGGACATGACAGTCTGAGGGGTGGCACTAGGCCCACTAGGCAAGGACCTCCCGGACGGCTGGTTGTTGTCATTGTATGGGGGTGGATGGGCAGTGGTGTAGTTGCCTTCGTCATTCCCGCCAGCTTCGCCCACGGCAGAGAGTAGGTCCAACTGATCTTTGGAGAACATGAGGTTGGACATGACGACGAGTATTGAGATCAGACAGAGAAGCGATATAGGTGTCCACGAGTGCGGCGGCTCTAACTACCTGAACGGCTGGGTAAAATGAAAGCTGACGACTGGATGGTAGTGTTGTTTACGACGGCTTGACGAAACCGAAGAACCGGGGCAGAAAGAAGTTAAGGGGATAAGACGACACGACGACAAGAGCGTGATGATAATATGATGGGGAGGATCGAGGTTGTTCGTGCGCAGTGCTAGACGACGGGCGGTTGGGTGGTGGATGAGTGCAGCTTCGTTGTTGGACAGCAAGGCGTGATGGTCTATATGCGAAGTATGATGCTTGGATACCTAAGACAGGACGGGTCTTGTACCAAGGCCGCGAGTCTGGAGCAATGGTGTCTGGGAGATGGGCCCATGGAAAACAGACGAACAAATATATATAGATATATATATCTATACAAGATAATACTTGGGATGAAGTAGGAGTAGTGTAGATAGCCCTGGGAAGGGGAGAGCGAGGAGGGGACGCGACGACTTTCGTGGCAAACGTTGG
This sequence comes from Xylaria venustula, assembly GCA_022578775.1. NCBI lineage: Eukaryota > Fungi > Ascomycota > Sordariomycetes > Xylariales > Xylariaceae > Xylaria > Xylaria venustula. The sequence goes on along the minus strand of MU389348.1, from coordinate 87,987 downwards.
TCTTATATCTATAAGTCCGACCTGACCTGGGATACGGATAGTCGTGATGAGAGAGGGAGTGGCCCGGGCGACACGAATACCTAGTACCGTGGCATGCCACCAATCTGCCGCTCGAGCACTGGCCGCCAGCGGTGTGCACTGCACAAGAACTAATACCTACCTACCTACTGCGTACATACGTACAGCAGTGAGAGCCGACGTACATTGGTAAGTTGCGCTCCGGGCTCTCGGTTGTGCACGTGAAGTGCCTGTGACTGGCTGGTCTCTCATTCTGGGCCACATCTTGCTTCTCTTGTATGACGGTAGGTCGTCGTTAGTATCGCTGCTCCTGTACCACTAGGTACAGTTGGAGCTGGCAAAGTTGTCCAGTGTACCGCTGGATGCTGTGTGGGTGACGGCAGATAGGCAGTCGAGAAGTGAGGATAGTGTACCACGATGTAGACCCAACACGTGGGGGTACTGGAACGGAACCTGGAGAGGACGAGTTATATATCTGGAGTACACTGCTACCAAGTAGGCGGGAGGTAGGTAATGTACAGAACGACTTAAGCTTTCCAGAGGGAAGTACCTGCCTTACATAGTGCCTCTCGTACATGTCACCGCCAGTGGGCGTCAGCAGCCAAGGCCAAGGAGGGGGAGATGCATTTACATGGTGGGTGTGTCTCCGTATATAGGTCCACGCCTGCACGGTGTATCTGTAGTAGTCTGGATTGCGCACTTCCAAATACACGCCCCCTAAGAAGTCATTACTGTGGAAGTACCCAGTTACGTGTTTCTAGAAGCGTGTTCAGTACAACCGATCGTCGTGGTTTCGGTCGTCGCACTTTTGGTCACATTATACGCCTCCTCTGCCAGACTTAGACGTACTCGGTCAATTAAAGTTAAATGGAATGTACTTGTAGTCACGACCACGGCCAAGGGTGTTGATATAAATTGACGCACTAGTGCATACAGTGTCTACTAGGTACTCAAATGTACACGCCGGTATGCTACACGCAGTTAGAGCCAATTATCTGGACAAGTATAGTGGGCCCTTCAATAAGACGTCCCCAGGCGAGCCCAGGTAAGGTTGTACACAAGTAGTCAAGTCGTACACGACCCGTTCGATCCTTAGGACCCTGTCTGCCATCTTTTGTGTCAGTGCTCGAAGCATCGCCTCATTTCCTCCCCGGCGTAACGAGTGGTGATTGTGCCTCGAACGGATGTCCTCCTGGAGAACAAACCCTTCTCGCATGACGAGAGATTTGTCTTGCCGTCGGCAGAAGCGTAGCCGACTCTTCCCCGGCCGGCCTCCTCCTCTCGTCCTTCTGTTGCTTGCCCCCTCCCCCTCGTGCTCGCGAATGGCGATTGGCGGGCAGCATCTTGGTCGCCTCTGGCAGATCGCCTGCCCACCGGTCCGGTCTTATCGTGCGTACACTTTCATTTTTATTTATTTTTCTCGTTCATCATCCACACGAGCTCTATTGCCCATGACCAATCAGGTATCTGAGCTTTTCTTCTCTTATTGTACGTCATCTTCATAGGCACATTCCGGCAGGCCAGATTATCAAGCAGCCCCATACAAGCAGCCTCTCTTAATCTGTGGCATCACATCCTAGACTGCTTCCAATGGCCCAGGGCGAGCCAGGTAGGTTTTCGTTGGTCAAATACCTGCCGTGCTTAAGATCTTCGATCACCCTAAGCATCATGTGACTACAGGCCGCAGTATAACATACTTCTGATACCCAGCTCTGTGGTATTTACTTCCACATATGCGAGGTGATACGTGTGCCGTATCTCATCAATTGCTCCAGTGCCAATCAACTTTAACTGATGGCTTGGTAGCGCTCCACCAATCAATCGTACAACGGGCCATCGGGATATTTACAACTAAACGATACCACTGTCATAAGTTGCTTAGTATGGCTATGTCTACTACCAATATATTGCGATGCTGCCTGCTCTATCCAATGGGGATGCTTCAGCCCTTTGAGGAAACGACAGGGTTGAGCAGATTGCGGTGGTGGTTAACGCCCCACCAAGGGTTTGGGATCAGGTATGGGGGATCATGCAGAGGTACGTACAGTAGGTATGTATGTGTATGGCGTTGGGCCGTTTCCTCCCAACGCTCCGGTATTAGTCGGCAAAGGGTACGTTGTGTAGTAGCGCCTGAAGGGGCGAATGCGTGATCCTCTTCGCATCGCGGTCCCGATTCTAACTTGACTGAAGGGCCGGAAGCCTGACCGAGCTACCTAGTTCTTCTCCATGAAATCAACCCCAACCAAACAGCCAAACAAAAGGTTGACCCCATCAAAAATGCCGATGCGGTAGCTGTTGCTGTCGAATCATCCCAACAGCACATCCTGGGTACACCAACAGCCAGAACAAGGCACTTGTCAGCCACGCAACGCGGAAAACGTGAGACATGAGGAATCATTGCAAGATAATAGGAAATGCCCTGACTTTTTGTAAGTACCCTTCCCGTACCTTTGGGCATCAACAATCCGTTGAGCCTGATTCAGCTGTTAATATCCTGATAGGGTCATTAACGACCAGTCTCAGAGATGATGAAATATTTCATGTGCTTTTTTTCTTTTTCTGACCCGTGCTGATGGTGCTATGTTCTAAAGACGACCACTCGCCATTCACCATACGTGCAGCTTACGCCGCACTCACTCCACTGCAGGAGGTACACTAGCTATCGCCTAGTAGCGGACAATGTCATCAGACAACTCGAGCCAAGGCGGAATTTTTCTTGTCACTGCTATTCGGGGATCGCTTGTCTCACCTCGGGGAGCCGGCGTAAGGTAAATGCTCCGGCCTCGCACGCACCACAAGCGTAATCAAGCAAGCAGTGTTCATCATGCCCTTCCTTTATTTTAGGTATGATATTTGTCTTCATATGCGCGCGTTTGTCTTGTTGTCGACGCCCAATCCGGTACACAATGTAAGATCTACGCGAGCGCATGACCGGGACCTCCCCGGTTCGCGTGCACGTTAGGTTACATTCGTTTTCCTGGTTTTCAACAGTCAGCAGGCAACGTGTTTGCAACGAGCAGTCTTTTTGCTGTTTGTTAAGCTCGACAAGCTGCTATCTGCAGCACCTGCAGCTTGGACATATTTGGTGACCGAGACCCCAGGTTAGCGGGGAATGAATACCCTTGACACGCTGAAGCTGGGTTTGGCCCACATACTTATTGATCGGCCATCGTTCAAGATGCATCGTCGGGAATCTCCGTCGCAGATCTCTTATTCCAATATTTAGCTTCAAATTGCGCCCGGATGATTATCTCTCCTGTATTCAGACCGAGCAGCGGCGGCGGCGGAACGCCGTCGGAACATCAGTAACATTGTACCTTATCGGACTCAAGCTTATTTCTAACCCTGTACGAGTGTGACATTATCATCAACGGTATGTACCGCTTGGCGTGTGACAGCCAGTCAATGTCTCCAAACCATGCGACAACACCAGAAATTGTCACTGCCTAAGCCACAGGAAGTACACAGGGACAGAGAGACAAGAAGCCCGCTAAAGAATACGAGCTGCAACCAAGCCAAGAAAATGGTAAGCTTGACGCCTCTCGATGTTTCACTTCGGCATTCAAGAATACTCATTGGATGCTGGCGTCACGAAACCTCGTTGGTGGGAACCAACGTAAGGTGGATGGGTCTGCCACCATTATACTTCTGTAAGGAACATCAGCCACGGAGCATTATCTCGAGAATGTGGCTTCTGTGAGAGGTGCACGTCTCCGGCATGTCTCGCCAAGGCTTCTCGGCAAAGAGTCATATAGGTATTGCTGCTGAGGACTAATATCTAATATACGTCTTACCTTAGGTACCTACCTAGGTACTGGGTAATACGCATACTTATAGGGCTACCCACATACCTGGGAACAAGCGTTCTGCGATATCTCTTGCGATCATTTTCGCAATCTAAACCGTTCAAAACCAGGTTACGTGTCTTGGTGGCGCCCTTGTCTCTATCAGTAGATGATACACTTTCCCGCACCATCGCTTCGTGCATGGTCGACTGGTATATGATTATATACTGTAAGTACTTGTCGAGATTAGGGCGTGAGAATAGCCAATACTCTGAGGCTTGTTTGTTTCTCGCTTCTTCCCCTTTGATCTCACCCATTCTCATTCATGCTTTGGTACACCGCTGACCCTTGGGCGGTTTTCCCTTTTTGGACAGCCGGCATGCAATGACAGCCTTTATATAAAGGAAATATCTAAGGCTACTACGAATTATAATGCGTCGGTACGAATAAGGAAGCCAGTTAATACATCACCCTTGTGGACATTGTGAAATGTGAATGCGCACCCGGCTGATCCAAAACACTTTTTTGTTGCTTAATCTGGCTCATGTCCTGATCGGTCTACATGCATCAATTCATCTCCGCTGTCGGCTTGCTGTATGCCCTCTGGGAACCGTCTGATTATTCCAGCAAGAAAACGGGCTGGCTGATCCACATCTCTACCTAACTCGGCAATGGCATCTCGATCTCGAGGCCATTGGCTTGGCGTCAGAGACCCTGTGGCATACATCTAAGGCGCTAGGTACTGCGCAATACTCTCAGCTGTATTGGTGATTACGTAGTCAACGAGAGCCTGACAGCCTCAATCGTGGATGGGTCAAGCAATCTTCGAGTACCGCGCAACTCGACGCTCACCTGGAGTCATTTTCCTGTCGTTTATCAGCTGTACTCCCCCTACACGTTTCTGCATGTCTCATTCAATGAGGTTTTCTAGCTGCTTGTAGAAGCAGTATTCTCCAAAACCCGGCTGCAGTTTACTTATGGCCTCAAATGTAATAGGTATTACCTTTAGCTGATCAACACGTCATCCCTACCTCTACCATACACTCCGCCATTAAGCGCCAGGAACCAGAGCCCTGTGAGTGTGATCATCATTTGAAACAATATGAACGCCCCTCGAGAGCAGGCCTCCCCACAAAAACGACGCCGACTGAGTAGAAACGAGAGTGCGTGGAATTTCTAGAAGCCTTTTAGGGCTGCAACGTTATTTCAGCTCAGAGCGCCGTGCCGTACTCCAACGGCTGTTTTTGCCGCTCCATCGATTTCGGCTTGCGAGAGCTACAGTAATTCAATTTCACTAGCGACGCAACCTGCTTCGGGAGGCAACCAACAGTTAGCTGGATAGGTGTAGAGAGAAGGGATGCACTCAATCTAGTGTGGTGAGAAGAATAAAGTGGACAGAGTTGCTGGGCGCGCAAAGATTGACACCTTACCCCCTTCCAGAATGAACCTATTTAGATTACCTACTCCATGCATTCGACCCGAACACGCCGCGCGCATACATCACGCCTTCATTTCTGCCTCTCCTAACCCGGCCGCCCCCCCATGTAGCGTCATCCACCCCCTTCCAGTCCGCACGGGTGGCGAAGCTGAGGCTCTTTTCTCTCAACCCACCCCCCCTTGCTCTACGAATCCGCACCCTTCGAGAAGCGTTACGTGGAGCTCCTCCCTGCCAAGCGCAAGCAAGGATGCCGTAGCGAAGGTGATCACTGGATAGGTATCTCGTTAGTCAGGCATCATCCCACACCTGGTTATACTGCCGTGTAACGGCTGCATGAGCTCGCCAGACTCTATTTATTGCTCTCATGAGTCGAGTGGTCTACATACACCACGACACCCTGGTACATTCATTACATAGCATTCACAGACCTCCCCGAGGTCGATAATCTACTCTGCAAACTAGCCACTGACAGGGGCTACGTCTCGCTTACGACTATCCGAATATTTTACCGGTGTGCCTTGCACTTACTTGTGTTTATATATGTGTGTGTGTGTGTGTGTGTTCCTACTGTTCCAAGGACGTAGTACGCCTGTGTAAGCCTGGCGCTAACGTGGCGGCTGGTGAGACGGAACCCATCGACCTGATCGTCCCTCCACGTATCCATGTCTTGTCTGTTGTGCATATTTGCCGCAACACCAATTGCCACCCACCTACCACGAATTACCGGTGATCTGGATTTGATCCTAGCAGCGCTATATGGGTATTCGCTTTTGGCTCGTTTCCGCCGCACACACGAGCAACGGCGAGTACTAAGGTACTGAAAGTAAATCGCTTACATTGTTTCCTATGCTACACTCTACGCAAACCTCTCTTCGTTATGGACACTATGTTTGCAAAGAATATATGTAAGTTGCTAGGCAAGTATCTCGGCTGCTGCATGTATCATCTAATAAACGAGATACTCATTTGTACCTGCCTTGTGCAGCGTTATAGGGTAGTGTAGTGTAATGTAGTGGGTGTAGCACAGAGACAGACACACACACACACACACAAGATACATGAACAAATGGCTACACTGTAAGTATGATGCAAATGTACGTGTGTGTCTTAGTGTAGATCGTCCATTGGGATGCCAAGTCACCAACCCAGGCCAGGCACCAGGGTCCGCCAACAACAAACAACGGAGGGGGCGTGCGGAGTAGAGACCATTAGTGATGAACTACACTAGAGGGTGCGTGGGTGGGTGACTTTAATCTACGCAGTATGCGGGATTGCCCCGGCCTACGGCCTACCCGGTAAGAGTTGACGTATATGTATGTACGACAAGGACAAGGTACACTACCACCTGTCAAGAACACCACGGCTTCAGCACATTAGAACGATGCGAAGACACATTTTATGCCACATTCCTTGCGCGCCCGCACTTGTCACTGCATTACAGCACTCATACATACGGGCCGAAGCTTAACTAACACCTTGCCAGACATGTACACTGTGTAGTCGTCTTGCCGGTATCAGCTTTACATTTGCATACATATACTCCCGTAGGAGGCCCGGAATAGTCACCGGGGGAGAGCTCCCCATCCCTGTCTTAGGTGGGTGGACTAGTGCAATACCCATGACCGGGATTTCTGCCCGGAGAGGAGTCTTCGTTGCCGTGGAACCCAGGACCGGAGGCAGAGCGCTATATTCTACCTAGTGTGTCGAGTGTTTACATGGTAAGTAGCATGGATTAGCATTCGGACGGAGGCCATTGGCTTTCTAGTTGGGTCATCTGTCGCCGCGCCGGGATGCAGACAATTTTCCCTGCTCGCCGTATGTAGCTGGACTTCCTAGGCCACTTACATTTACATGGCAGGGAATCCGAACAGGGCAGTTTCCGGGCTGATCCCGGCCGGCGCTGTCGCTTGATTAATTAATTGATTGATTTCTTGATAAGCTTATACACTTCTACGCCATCTACCATGATTCAACAAATGCATTTCTAGTATGCATAGCCCCTGCGTATACTATCTTCGACGTAGTAAGTATAGAGACTCAAACAGGAAGTATAGATATAGCATGATACATGTAGCAGAGGCAGGGGTATAGTAGTCGCATTTCTCCAGAGCTATCTTTGATAATTGGGCGCGCTTAGCCCACCCTTCAACCAATGAAGGTTGTTATGACGAGCTAAGAAGCTTTGAACAACGGGGCGGCACCAGGGTTCGTTGCTACGTCTGTCTATACGTTACCTCCCTGTCAAAACACTTTCGCCGGCAGGTAGGACACTTTACAACAGCTATGATAATGTAGAAAGCTCTTGTAGGCGAAAGGTATTATAAGAGGGTCCACATCGGGTGTGCAGCGTCTTCTACACAAAAGACAAAAGAGGAATAAAAGATAAAATGAGGTTCCTACGAAACCGATAGACAACAAGTCACTGAAAACTCTGTGGTGCTGGACGAAGTACTCTTACAGAAAGAATGTACATCACGTCGAGAAACCAGAACCAGGATTCATTTTCTTAGTTCACAAGTTACCTATGTACCTACTACAAGGTAGGTAGCTATAATACATGCTTACCTCTTTAATACATGCTTACCTCTTTAATACATGCTTACCTCTTTAATACATGCTTACCTCTTTAATACATGCTTACCTCTTTAATACATGCTTACCTCTTTA
>MU389348.1:16793-79982 GCA_022578775.1 Xylaria venustula | reverse complement strand
TTTCAGGTCGCCACAACAATATTCAACTGTTGAAGAACATATAGGTAGTAGCAGTCAGCCAGTCCTTACCCCGGTGAATTCACCTCCCCCTCTCTGATCCCGGCTACTGCCCGGCCAGCGTTCGTCTATAAAGCAATAACGTTGATGTAGGGATCAAGCTGCTTAGGTAGAACGGTTATACCAGCCAGGATTGGCTTGTACTACACCACCGACGTTCTATCCATTAGTGCACTGGGGGGGAGTGGTGAGAGGGGCGAGGGGTTACTGATACATGGCTTTCCACATCGACTCATTCCACGGTACTGTACCATCCGGTACGCTGCGTGTAAGTAAGCATCTTGGTTGGGAAGTCTGCTAAGCACGTACATGTAGGTACTTGAATATGCACATTACCTACTACCTACAATGTAGTCACTACAATACCTACTTAGTACGTAGGTACCTACTTGGTAGTGTACGTAGTGGAATTGAGTGACATTGTGGTGGACACGCATGTGTGTACCTACATGTAGGTGTGTACATACGTAAGGTAGTGTCGTAGGACTATGATAACCCTAGACTCAAGATAGTACAATGGAAAAAAAAAACACAGCTATAAAAGATTCTATGTACTCAGCATGGTAGCAATCTAGGACTTGTCTTGTGAGCTCTCAATCTTAAAATCAATGGGTCCTGCCATCGGGAGATTCTTAGTGCAGTGTTGATATACATGGAGGGATAACCATGTATAACCATGTACGTGTAGCCGATGACAGAGCTTCAGCGAGAACCGCTAACCCAAGGCGGAAGTCTTCGAGAAAAGTTCCACGCTAATGTAGACGCGCTCCACACCCATACAGTATCACCAAGGCCTAAACCAGCCCACCCCCGGGCCGCCGATCGCAAACCCCTTGTATGTACTCACCACTACCCAGGGCAGAACCAAGGGTGGTGGTTCGATTAGATGCCGGAGGAATGAATCATCCCGTATGTACTGCACACTACATGTACAGAGATAGTGTAAGTACCTCCAATTCGCCAATAAGGAGCCAATTGCAGTCTACTGTACATTTTCTATCGAGGGGCAGTGCAGTGTCGTTCGCGTACTACCAAACATCTAATGTACACCACATTGCATGTGAAACGGTGCCTCATCTATCCGACCTACCTATCAGACTATTCCCTGACTCAGCGTCGCTGGTCCTGGGGATAAATGGATGAGAGTGGAGGGGAGGGGGACCACCCTACGGTTTCCTAACATGCCTGCCTACAGAGAGATCGGGCAGGCTATGCTCTCCTCTCTGTGCGAGCCGGATTAGGGCGAGCGAAATCAGCCGATTTTGCTCTACGCAAGGTATCTAATCAAACCATCGATATGGAATTGTACCTATAAAACCCTACTAAACCCTAATATGAGATTCCTATTTGAGTTTTATGCATACGAAGACAAACCAAACCAATGCCCCGTGTCCTTCCCTCGATAACACACCATGACTGAAGTAGACACCGGCATGCTGAGACAACAGACGCAGGTCCGGGACATACCTACCTACGTACAAGTAGGTAGTGCAGTATCGTGATGACACTTAGCGTCCACGTACCTACACTAGTCGTGCAATAGGTAGTGTAAACACTGCAAGTATCTACATGGGATGTATAGGTAGGTCGACGTAGATAGCTCTGATCTGCGTTAACGTCATCTACCGGACAAGCGAGCGAGCATGCATGCAAGTAGGCGAGTAGGTAGACATGCCTGCTATTCCAAAACTACACGGAAGAGAACAAGAAAGCTATGAACAGGAGCAGAGTAAGGGAAGGAATTTGAAGAGAGGAGAAGCTTCAAAACATATCCCAAACACTTCTTCATCAAAGTCCAAGTTTGTAGTAAATCCCGAACGGGGTTTTACACAGCGCAACGCAGCGCGAGTCGCCCCCTTACACAAACAATGCCAGTAGACACGAGAATAATAAGCCTGTGTGGCGCGAATACACCAGGCCTGCAACTCCTCCCTTCAACCAATCTATCCATGGCCGGTACTACACTGGACTGGCGCCACTACATGCAGTCTACGTGACGCTAATGTACTGCACTGCAACATGGCCAGGACCGTACATTACATCGCCCGCGTTTCAAACAGCGCCTACATTTGCGGTTATGTAGGTATGTAACTGCACAAATGAGGTAAAGGCGAGAAGACCAAGAAAAACAAGAACAATAAAAAAAAGAATGGAACAGAGTAGTAGTAACCGTACAAAAAAGGTCAAGGGGGTGTGATATTAGAGAACGAATCTCGAGATTGACATGGATAGATAGGATAGCCCCGTCTATAATAGTGTATAACAAGAACAACCCTGTCCCATGTTTTAAGATATTTACCGAGCCGAAGTACTCCGTAACCGTAACCCGTTTTGACTCGTGCCCATACAGTACTGCCCAATCACATAGCAGACAAGGGAACACGTCAGAAGAGGAAGGCTTCTAGAAGCAGTGTAGAAGGTCGCACAGGGAATCCTTCCATTCCTTCCACGCATACCATGGCGCGGTAGACCAGGGGGGAAGGGTAGTCAGTCAGCTGTCCTTGACCAAATGAGGTCAGATGGACTAAACATCCATACCTACAGTAGTGTCAGTATAGTGTAGTGTCGGTATAGTGTAGTGTAGTGTAGTGTAGAGCCCGCCTCCGCCTCGATGCAGTGGTCTTCATCTCATAGCTCCCTTGATCTGTTGTCATGAGGCGAGCCTGGCGTCCTCGGCGATATCGATCCGACTAGAGGACATGATTGGGCGAATGACCCCATCCTCACCGGTGTCCATTGAGTGTTTACTCTCCTGAGCGCCCGCCCTCCTGTGTAGAACGCCATTTCCCGCTGTCTTCCATTACTGTTGTTGCTGGCACGCCGGACCAGATGAGGCGCCTAGCTCACCGCGGTGCCGTTCGAGAAGGTCCTGGCATTACTCCTCTGTGCGCGTACTGGGGGCTTGGGATCCGCCATGGCTGAGGCGGCCGCCGTGCTTGCCTTCCTCCTGAGGCCCCCTGCCTTCAACCGCCGCGCTCTCTGATAAGCGCTCTCGATGTCGTACTCCACCATGCATCTGATCTTCAGCGCACAGACGGCGGGCCAGACGCTTCGCTCCCCTCGTAATATCCAGTAATCTAACGTCTCTCGGGTGGGCGTCTCCAGCAGACGGATGAAATCAGAGGCCGTGACGGTCGGGACCAGGACCATGCTCGCCCCGGGGACATCCTCGTCGACGAGGAACCTGCGTATGCTGGCCGGTAAGAGTCCTAGGGTGTCTAATTGCCTCATCCGGTGACGCACCTCCATCCCTACGATCCTGAACAGATGACCTGTGATCTGCGCTCGTTTGTGGCGAGCCGTGTACAGCGAGGGGCCATGCATGTCAGATTCGAGGAATGGGATCAGGTAGGGGCGCGCCTGGCTCACTATGAAGTGGTTGACGTTGAAGAGTTGGGAGATCCTCGCTAGTGGCGACTTGCGGTCCTTGTCCGAGGCGTGTGTCCAGGGGCGAAAGCTGTTATCTGGCGCCCATGGTACGATGTTGCCGTTGACGTCCTTGCAAAGCACGGTAGTCTGCCTGCTCCCGTAGAGTGAGGGTGTCGAAGCATTAGATGCAACGGCCGCCGTCCAGATGAGCTGTTTCTTTTGTTAGCTATTTTCATTTCCTACCATGACCTCAAGCAAGAAGGGCACTACAGGGCAACGTACCACGTTCGGCGCCGTGATGTAATTCAGAAGGGTCGGAATGCCTTCTTGCGGAGTCGTAGCCACTGTTATGTTCAATACTCTTTTACTCCTATGAAACGCCTCTTCGAAAGTTAAGGTCCCCAAGTTGTCCTTGACACATTCTTCCAGCACTTTCACATCAAGGAAATATCCGTAGTACCAAAAGCGCATGATTCTGCGGACGAGTGTCTTCCACCCAGAGGTTCCAAGCGGGGCCCATCTGCGATTGGTGTGGACTTGCTGATCGTGGCGTGCAAAGGCCGATAGATCGATCCCTTCTCCCGTCAGCACGCCTGGAAGCTCGTCCTCCGTATGGACTGCCACGAGACTTGCTATCAGGGCTCCGGTCGCTGTGCCTGTAATGATTCTCGGCAAGAGTCCTCGCAAGAATAGAGCCTTCACCACCCCTATGTGGCACAGCCCGAAGATGGCGCCGCCCTGTAGTACCAGCGTGGTTCGTCCGAAGGCTTGTCTCGCGTCGTGCAGGAAGTCCAGCTTGTGCTGTGTTGACAAGGCGAAGACATGGTTGTTGGACCTCTCAGGCGTGGCCGAAGCTTTGTCTGCATTGATGTCTTCGACGGCACCGGCGACTTGCGGTATGTATTCTTCGATGAGATATTTCGTGCCTGCAAAGGATCTGTTGTACAGCTTCGGGGCAGTTATATTCCCCAAGTTTCGAACCAGGCCAGAACGGACAAGTTCGACGAGAGACTGTGTATCGTTCTGTTCGCGGGCCTCGAGAATCGAGTTCAATCGGTCGCTGATCAGGGTCCAGTCATACGAATGGGACGACGGGTCGTTGCGCCTAGGCGGTAGATGGCTGTAAGTAAGGAGTATGTTGCATGCGGTTGAAAGGCGAAAACAGGGAATAAGAGCAGACGGAGAACAGGGGATGCCGGCGCGCGTCGACATACCAAAGATTCAGCTCTTTCAGGTTATCTAGCTGAAGAGCTGCGTACTCCCAATCCTCGAAGACTTCAGCCCTATGCAACGCATCCATCCATTCGTCGATCAGACTCTTCGTCTTCCATCGTTTCAGTGACCTCTGCGACAAAAAGTGTCAGCTCATCACGACCTCGCGACCACATCAGAATTCCAAGATGATGAAACGCACCTTGTACCAGAAACAGAAGACATCAAGGAACATAGTACAGACGGCGACGACAACGCCGACCACGGATGCCATTTTTGTGGCGTTGGCCCGGGTGTGACGAGCACGTAAGCGTGGACATCGAGGATTTGACGCTTAGAGCTGATGTTTTTGATCAAGGGAGGATGATGATGACCCCGCCATTCTTGTCGCGGTGCTTGTCTCTGGTGTGTCAGTCTATAGGAAGTCTACAATAATAATATATAATAATATTAAGAAGCTGGGTTGTCACAGTTTCGATGGGTCGTCACACGCAATGAACGATGCTCTTAGGATACTACTGTGTACGAAATTTAGCAGCAAGCAGCTCTCCAGCTGTATATGTAAACACGCGCTGTAGCCGACCGTGACTATGACGATGGAAGGCCTAGGTAGCTCCCGTCGGCTTGAGACGGCAATTCGGGATAAGCATGTGAAAGGTGCGGGTGATCCACCCAGGGATGCGCAATAGCTATCCACATATTATTACCTTCTGGAGTTCTTAGCTCAGTCTAGCATTATTCATGCCAAGTCGGAAATGTCGTTATGCATATCTTAGATACTATGGCATTATGGCATTAAAGACCTAAGGGCAGGGCGGTACAGATCTCCGGGTTACCACGTGGTGCTCAGACTGGGGGTTATGGTAGATTTTAACATTATGTCGTCTGGGGCCATTGCATATTTTGTAGCTTTATCTCCAAACGCTCTGTGACCGTGATCTGAATGGCTTCAGTACGAAGCTCGAATGACCTTATACTATACAAATTAGTCCCCTTTTCTCTTATCTAGAAAGACCAATCCTACAATACTCCTTCAAGAAATGCCCCAATCCAGAATCCCTCTTATTCATCGTCATCGTCAATGATGTTGCGTCTTCTCGATCTGGACTGCTCGGTGGGAGCAGGTGCGTCAACATCATCCAAGTCGGCATCGGCGTCGGCGTCGGCGTCCTCTTCGGATTCCACCGTCTTCTGCCTCTTTTTTCGTGGCGCCTCCTCTTCATCGTCGTCGAGAAGATCCTCCTCTTCTTCCTCCTCTTCAACCTCGCTAACCATGTCGTCATCGCTGGGTGCAATGAAATCGTCTTCACGGTCGTACTCATCCTGGCGGCGCGTGCCTGACGGAAGGTCGTCGTCCGAGTCATACTCTGGCCGGCGCCGCTTCGCGCGAGCTGCACCACCTGCACCTCTCTTCTGAGAACGGCCGGCGCCTCTGCGTCCTCCTTCCAAGTCATTGACTGAGAGACCTCCACTTCGGTAGCCAGTACCACGCGAATCGACGCGTGCAGCAGCGTTCTCGCGTCGCCGCTGCGCCTTCATACGCTCCTTCTCGGCTAGTTCTGCCTCCTTCTTCTGGAGCTCAGGATCGCGAGTGGCTGTAATGATCGTTTCACCTTCGTTCGGTCGCTTGCCCCGAGCCGCCGCAGCCATGTCCTCTGCAAGCTTGATGGTGGCTTCGTCCTGCATATCTCGGTTCACAAGCACCGTGTATTGCTCATCAACATGCGCAATTGAAAGCAGGGAATTCTTGAGGAAGTGTGGGGCGACTGCGTAGTAATGACTGTCTTCCCTTTCTTGGTACGCCTTGTTGCTGGATGGGGCCATCTTCTTCGTCTGGATCTCGTAGTGACTGCCTCCCACCGCAATTGTTAGAGATCCGTCGCTCCATCTGTGAACAAGAGTGTTGCTGATCAGCTCGCCGGTATTAGCGTCGCGGCGGAATCGAACAACACCCTTGGGCTTGTCAGACTTGGCGTTCTCTATATCCCAAGGTGTAGGCTCGAAGGTCTCGGGGTTATATTCGCGGGCCTGAAAGTTTAGGAATGCGGGTACTCTCATAGATTGTAGCTGGCAAGAGTGTCAGTCTGGTGGCGGTTCACTGTGAAAATAACAATCTTACATTGCCATTCTTAATTTTGGGCATCCTATGCCTGTTCAATGGAACGTCCATAACAATCTCCTCTTTCATCTGTTGAGTATGCATCGCGTCGTCATCATCGTAGTCCACACCACCATGCTCAGCAGCATCTCTGTCGGATGCTAGGTCGTTGTCGCTAAGGTAGCGCTCACGGTTGGATTCCGGTTCTGGCTCCTCATCTCCAAACAAGTCATCACCTCCTTCGTCGGCAAGATCGACGAGATCTTCAGAGTCCGACATGATGACAAGAGCGGTTGATAAGTGATGAGAGGGCTTTGTTGCACTCGGTACAAAGGAACTGGTCGGGAATCAATTCGCGCTCCGGACGCAGTTGGGCGCAAGACAACAATTGCCAATAACTCGAAGCCCAGATATCTACCAAGCGCGTTGGCACTGGGTAGTTTTCGGGGTTTAATAAAGATGTTGGTGAATGCTTAGGAGTGATGCCTTTTACGCCGGGTGAATTGAATGTAAGTACAATTGAATGTAACAAATTCAATGGCAGCCAGCTGAGAGAGCTACAAACGTACCAGCAATGGAAGTCGCAGTGCCTGCAGGCGCTAGGTATACTTCTGCACAGAGCACCTGGTTGTCCAAGGTACCTCTCTAGCGCGTTTGTCACATGGCGTTGTTATCGATAAAGCAGGTTCCATATCTACAGCTCCATACCCTCGATAAGGCATCCCCTCTGCTAGCTGGGGCTTCCTGGGGCTTTCTGGGGCTTCTACGGCAGGTCTAATAGGTGAAGATCATTGGGCAGAGCGCCGACTTCGAAACGAAGCGTGTTGGCATGACAAACACCGTCCCTTTACCCCTTTTGAGACACATCGACGAATGAATCCTGCTACAACAACGACTCACACTGGCCGCTGCCAAACCACCAGAGAGATCACGGAAAAGGACAGGACCTGCATCCCGACGCCGACAGCATAACTCCTCCCATATATCACGGGGCCTCTTTGTTGCCGTGCTGTTTCAGGTTACCCAGAGGATTCGATCTTCGATCAGCCTGATTCCCGCCCGACTGCGCCATCTGAGTGACCATGTCCAACCTATTTTCCGGCATGTAAGTGGTGACCCTGCATCTGCGGTTCCATCCGTCCGTTGTTCTATTCGCAGCACTTTTTCGTGTGTTCTTAACCGGCCTCCTGCACCATCTTGTCTAAATTCTCTTCCGATTTCCCATATCCTTGTTCCTGGTTACCCGCTGTCACGAGCCCAACTAGCAGAGGCTATTTATATGACAGACTGCCTACAAACATCCAAATAAGCTTCCTGGGGAGCGGGATGACATGCACATTCAAACTTTGGCTCATCAGTTAGTTATTGCTGCGAAGTCTTTTCTCCGGGAACTTGTTGCCAACACCTGTGACCAGTGTTCACAGGATGCTGATCACGAGTTGTGAAACACCTTGAGGCTTCTGCTTTGCTCATTCACCCCTCCTGCATCTTTTCACTTGAACCCCTCACCTCTTTAACTTCCACCCTCACACTTTTTTTCGTGCTATTGCTGTACTGCTCAACTCAGAGTTGTGGGTAGTCTGTCCAATGGCGTTACTGCTTGTTCGTTAAACTCAAACCTTATTTCATTGTTGTGATGGTTTGCACTTAGTCAAGTCTCATACTGCCCAGGCTCAAAGAGTCAGTCAGGTAGTTTTCTAGGCAACCTACTGACGAGGTAATAGAAACGCTCGCTTAAGGGGAACTTCCCAAAGGGCTCCGGGCCCGAATAGAAGCCCAAGCAGCACCAGCCAACCTGGCTCCCCAAACGACGTCCCCCAAGGCACTCAGGCTAGTCAGCCATCTTCTAGCTCGGCACCCAGGATACCACCTCTTCCTACATCACCCCCTCTGGCTCAAAACATTGGCATGGATGATACCAATGGTAGTGCGCCCAACGGAGACGATATTCTCAACTCGTACCATCTACCCAGGCCCCTACCCCTATGGCTGAATGCTTCATACGCAAAGCATATCGTGAAAGGCAACTTTATGACCTTAAGTGCTAGACCGAAAACGGTCGAGCAGGCGGAATGGATTGCCCATCAAGGTAAGTCATCACCTTGGGCTGGTCTTCATTCAGGGTTCAAATCTAACTGATCTGAAAGTTGTCGAGCATTACCGAAACCTATGGAACTTCGTGCGGGTCATCCATGAAAAGGATGAGGATGGTAGCACCATCTGCAATCCATCAACCTGCCCACGCATGTCTGCTGGGGCGTAAGTATCTTTATCCACATACCAACAGCCATATGTCACCCAATGCTGATTTTGAGCCAGGAATCACTCTTTCACATGGCTGAATGCCAGACACGAGCCTGTTGAGCTACCGGCATATGAGTACATCACTCTCATGCAGCGCTGGATTTCGGGCAAGATCGACGATGTGAACATCTTCCCCACTGACTCCAACGGCGTCTCCTTCGCTCACAATCCCTCAATTACCACCACTCCCCTCTCGCAGTTATCCAACCCAGGTGATAAAGAGTGGGTGGGTAAGCGGAGTGGCTTCCCTGAGAACTTCGTTCAAGTCTGCCAGACCATCTTCCGCCAGATGTTTCGGGTATACGCTCACCTGTACTGGTCTCACTTCGTCGACCCTTTCTACCACCTCAACTTAGAGAAACAGTTGAATAGCTGTTTTAGTCACTTTGTGCTGACGGCCTGTGCCCTTGACATGCTGAAGCCGCAGGAGTTGGAACCCATGCAACCTCTGATCGACCTGTGGGCCGCCAATGGCACATTCCCCCCTGGCTCGAAGGCATATGACTATGCAAACCAGCGTGTCGGAGAGAGACTGGTGCAACTATCAACCACTGCATGAGATGCTTGTGGAAAAGAAAAGAAACTTCTGAGGCTCTGAGCTAGACTGATCAAGACTCTCTGCGTTATCTTCTCGTCATGCCGAGTTAACTCCATTTTCCTCAGGGCTCGGTTAGTTCAGCATGGTCATCCTTGTTGTCACAGGGTGTGTTTTACTCCCTAGAAGTGTCAGCTAACAAGGCAGGCGTTGTATGTCGGCGTTGGTTTTGGAGAAATCGATTACAAATTGCTACATACACCACAGCATCGGCGGCATCAGATCAGTTAGTTGCAAGCGCACGCAAAACATCCAGCGAATCGCTAGCATAAATAGACCTCGTTAGTGTCTCGTCGTATTTCTCGTCTTAGATAGTTGCCTCTGTCATAGTAAATGCCGACCTCTGGATACAGACAGCATGAGCGATTCATTATCTGGGTATTCATATCTGCTTTATTTTCACGCACGCCTTATATATCAGTCTGACCAAACCTGTACTTGTCTATGAATTCAAGGACATGTGTACTCTTGTATGCAATCCCAAAGCAAGTAAGCATATACACACGTGGGAACCTTACAGGGATGGTTTTGACGGCTGCGGTGTAAATACCTGGACGTAGGTATACACCTCCAGATGCCTCGACGCGTAACCCCGCACGGGACGACCAGCTACGGATGGGGACTGAGCGCATGTCCAAACCTCAACTGTTCTCAGGTTTTCTTACGCCTATTATCTGACTCCTTTTCTTTCTTTGTCTGAGGCATCTGAAAGTGTTCAGTCTTGCATTTTAGTTGTGATTGTGAGTCTGTACCGTCACCAACTAGTTGAAGCGGATGCAGTGATGAATGAGACCTTTTTCGCTCGTAGCGCGGCTGATGATGCGCATCTCTTGCGGTGCTGGGCGATTCAAGATTGTAAGGGCTGTTTGACGCAGCCGGATTGCAGCTGGTGTCCATTTGTATGTCTTCTTATTCACTTGGGCCTTTGATTCTGTTCTTCATGGGTGCAATCAGTGTTGTATTTCCTGTCTGTCTCTTCCTACTGTTGCTAATCCAACCTGACGTCTAGTCTTGGACGTGCGTCCCAAATTCCCATATGGTACAGTTCCTCGCTCCGGTATGGGAGGGTGACGCTACGTGTCCGCACTGGGCCGAGCGATGGGAGATTCGCACTCGGCCGCTTGGCTGTTACGTATCCACGGTCACGACTCTCACTTCTCTCGTTACAATCTTATGCACTCTATCTTTTGTCTGCTTGCTCTGGCTTGTTGGGGTCGTGGCAAGGAGGTTAGCGGCGTACAATACAAAACATCCTAGATGGTGGAGAATATGGAGGCATAACAGATCACAGAGGCGCTCGGAGACGTCTGATATTGTGGCAGTGGAGGCGCAGCGGGACAGAGATGGAGAACGCGAGCCACTTCTACCCTCAACCTGAGGTGGAAGATCTGGCTAGTGCACAACAGAGGTATCATTGCCCACTCCTGGCTCTTTGACTTAACACATCGGGAGATTTTAATCTTTGTAACATCTAGATCTGCGTTCAACCAGAGCTAACGGGAGGGATGATGGCTACCTCGTCACCTTCTTGTATCACCACACCTGATTCTGTTGCATCGTCACTATCGCTGCTGGGCACATCGACATAACTGAGGTTGACGGTCACAAGGCACGAGGATAGAATCTTTTCCTTGATGCCACTGTGTTTTTCTTCAAGTGCATCGAATAACTTGCCGATCGGAAGAGGCGCAGGAAGAGCGTCGTATTCTTTCGATGTGAAGGAACTTGCACTTGCAAAGTATAGAACGATGAAATGGCCCTCCGGTGGCTTGGGGATGGCGCCCATTTGGTTTTCGATTGAGTTCCAAAGGCTGTGACACGAAATCTGGCAACGTCAAATATGGCTGTTAGCTCTCAATTCGACAGGATGCGAAAGTGAAGTCAAATGGAAAAGGATGTGTTGGTGGTCAGAGATCTTGGTGATAAATTTAATACATCATGCGATGATCAGGTAATACATGCTTTTTAGGTACATCATCCAACAGAAACTTGGGAAATATAAGAGCGGCGATGAATCAGTTTTGACTTACCAATGATTGCGGCAGGGCGGGTACTTCTACCGAGCTGCTTGAAACTGGCACGGGTGTGTGGGAAATGGAACGCAGAGTGAAGAAGCTGCGAAACAGAAAAAAATTCGGTTCATTTATTAGGGTGGCCTAGCGGGATGTTAGTCAGCAACGCTTCTCGACAGACCCAACCACATGTCAGGGTAGAGCATAGCAGCTGCCTAACAGCTGTACTACCGAAGCCTTCCAAGCTCACACTACAGTACGCAGATGCCCAACCTCAGCGAAACCACAACAAAACAATAGACCACTGAGTATATGGAGGGTCTGGGTTTATATATGATAGGTACTGACTCTATCGCACGTACCAATATATTGATCACTTAGGAATGCGATATCCAGGAATGTCAGTTCTTATTCATCAAGACAGCTCTATTGTAGCTGTATCCGTAAGATAACCTTGGTTCACCTGCCGACCAAAAACTCGGACCGACGGCCTTCTAGTCTGAATTCTCCAACCTAGCTGTTGTTGAATTTGCGTTGAACTGAACGCGCCATAGACTTAGCGCTTTGCTGCTAATGCAGTTGACGTGCTTCAATGGTCATGTCTCGGGTTAGTACCTACCTAGGTTCTGGACCGCGGCACTAAATGATAGGTTACTAATAAGTGTTTAGAGACTTCGGCAATCGGCAGTGGCATGATCTGCTGGAAGGGTTGAATTAATTCCCCCTCTTGCGTGGCTCGTTTGTCTCGCTGGAGATGATCCATTGATACAGAAAGCTCCGCCGATCACCAATGCGCTAAGCAATGGCGGCTTTTGTTCGCATTGTCTGAAATCCATACTCAGACTGGCGACTGGCTGCAAGTAGATGCGAGGTGATATGCGTGAAGACGGAGCCTTTGTTTTGAACTATTGGTCGTAATTTATTCGAATGACAGTGTACGAGCCTTTCTTTTTTCGTCTAATCGGCTGTGCCATTGAAACCACAGAGATAGGTAATTTCTGGCGCACTACCAATTACTCGGCTGCGTTTCATACAGCGTGGCGGCGTTGCAGAAGTGACCAGCAGCCATTTGGAGGACAGCAAACTGGTGCGACGGACGATATTCCATACGTTGATGTGGGTGGCCAGCCTTTCGGACACTCGACCAGTAGTTGGAAAATTACAATCTGTATGGTATAAATCAGGGTATAGTGGTACGGTATATCATGATGGTGTGTTGAAGTTTTTTGAGGCTTTCCATTTTACCGAATGCATGTGAGAGCTTGGCGAACTGGATTAGTACTGCTGGATAATTGATGGCATTTAACTCAGCTGAAGCTGAGAGGTAGGTACCTACTAGGTAAGTTACTTGGCTAGCTGCATGCCTTGTAAGGGATCAGAAGTAAACAATGATTGTCACACTGTATTTCAACTCAATTACTGTGACGGGCACTGTAAGCCAGCCACTAGTACTAAATTTCCCCTGTACATCCGTACATCTCATTAATCCTGGTTCAGGAAACCCCTCCAACACCCGGTGGTCTTTGATTGGCCAGGCCGACCCAAATTCCGAAGACATTACGTCGTGTCATCTGGAAGGCCAAAGTTTAGCACTGATCTCCCATTCCGCTGAGGCAGCCGGTCACGATTAAACGCTAAGCAAAATACGACGGCCAGATGTAGATAAAACCTCCCAGCGATTGCTCACCTGACGCCTAGTACAGTCCAGCTTGTCCAGTCACTGCCCAGTGCAGTATACACTAACACCTGAGAGGAAGTACAGTCCCACCGTCGACTCAATAGTGAAGAGAGATCAGCTATGCTCTCCCAGACGCACATCATTGGCGTAGTATTACACTAGCCGTAGTGTACAGTAGCGGCGTATCTATCTATACAGTGCAGGACAGTGCATGCGAGCTCCCTCAGTACTCCGTCAAGTGTGGGTACGATGACGATGCTGCTACCTTGCTTGCTTCGGGTACACAAGACGAAAAGCCAGGGTCGAAATCAAGGCTCAAGGCTTAGGATTGCATACGCAGTAGACCTACACAGTAGCTTACCTTGCTGTCCGCCAGCAAACATCTACCTACCTAGGTATCTCCTTTCTCATGGTTTACTGCTGACTGTCCTGCCGCGACTCGGTGTCATTCATTCCTTCACTCATTTGTTCTTTCACCTGTTCTCAATCAATTGTCGGATAGGTCTAGAGCTTGGCCAGGTGGCTCCTATCATACAGTAGCTCAATCACCACCTACGGCTACGGTTAGTATTATCCATATCATCTAACCCATCTAACCTCTACCTACTCTCCCCATCAGCCTCAGACTTGTATACCTACATCCACCCATACCTGTAGAATATTGTACCTATACGGTCTAACCAAACAACCAACTTTCTTAATTGTAGTCCACGTACACCGTACACGTGTGCATCATCATTACTCCCAAGAATCATATGTGTCCCTCTAACAATTGAAGCAGTGTCGAGTCCGTTTAGTGCACCCAGGAACCAATACTCCGCACCGTTCAAGTTCGTCTTCTATTCAAGCGATCGTTTCGCAGGTTGATAGGACTTAATCGCAATATATCCAAGTGTATACCATAGAAGAACCCCCCCCCCCCCGGTAACGATAGCAGACAACGTCTGATCGGTCCTCGCGATTCGGCTGCCACGGCAGCTCTGCCTACCGCGCGCATCATGGCTACCGCTCAACAAGCGAGCGAGCTCAAGCAGCAAGGCGCAATCGATGCTGCCCGCGACCCTGCCTCCTCCGTCACCGCCGATGATGCTCAGAAGAAGCTTGTCGAGGAGAGCAAAAACGCCGGCGTGGCTGCCTTCACCTTCGATCCCGATGCTAGCCCAGAGGCAAAGCGAGCTCAGGCTAAAGCTGTACGTTTCGGCCCAGCATCTTTATGCTTGTTACCCTACTGACCTCGATTGCGCCTTGCAATAGAACCTCGCAAACGATCCTCGAGGGCCCAGAAAGCCCAAAGGAGTCGCCCTCGTGACCGATGTCGACGACGGCACCAAGGTTACCTACGACCTCCCTTCCCCTTCCAAGGCCGGTGTTGTCAAAGCCGCGAAGGACGAGCAAGGGCAACCCGGACAAGAGCAAGGCCCCACAGACGATGATGACCTAGCAGACAAAGTCGGTTGGAATCAGCGCTTTGGTTGGCCTGTTGACAGCGTTCTTGCTGGTGACAGCATGCTCGACCACACAACCTGGTTGGAGAGCAAGCTTTCTGACTCATGGTTTGGTGGTAAAGCCCCTCTCCTTTTTTTCTCTATTTGACTCTGAGGCTTCATATAGCTGCTGATCCTTGCTTGTTCCACAGACTGGTATCACAACGCGGCCATTATCATATTCACGAGTCTCTCTTCCTGGCTAGTCGCTGTCTTGGGTGGCGGTTTAGGATGGATCATTATCATTATGGCTGCCTGCTCCACATACTATCGCACCTCAACTCGACGAGTTCGGCGAAACTTCCGTGACGATGTTGTCCGAGAGATGGCACTGAAGAAGCTTGACACCGATCATGAATCTTTGGAGTGGATAAATTCTTTCCTAGTCAAATTCTGGCCCATCTACCAGCCGGTCCTCGCCCAAACGGTCATCAATGCAGTGGACCAAGTCCTGAGCTCCGCGACACCGTCTTTCCTCGATAGCCTGAAGCTCAAGACTTTTACACTCGGTTCGAAGCCGCCGAGAATGGATCATGTGAAAACGTATCCAAAGGCCGAGGATGATACTGTTGTCATGGATTGGAAATTCAGTTTCACCCCTAACGATACGGCTGACATGACAGCTCGCCAGATTAAGAACAAGATCAACCCCAAGGTTGTTCTGGAGATTCGTATCGGAAAGGCTATGATCAGCAAAGGATTAGACGTTATCGTTGAGGATATGGCCTTTTCTGGCATAATGCGACTGAAGGTTAAGCTGCAATTCCCTTTCCCCCACATAGAGAAAGTTGAGATGTGCTTCCTAGAGCGTCCTACAATCGACTATGTCTGCAAACCGCTTGGTGGTGAGACGTTTGGGTTTGATATCAACTTCATCCCCGGCCTTGAAAGGTTTATACAGGAGCAGATCCATGGCAACCTCGCCCCCATGATGTACGCTCCTAACGTCTTTCCTATCGAGGTTGCGAAACTGCTTGCAGGTTCGCCAGTTGATCAGGCTATCGGTGTTATTGCCGTAACGCTCCACGGAGCACATGGCCTTAAGAACCCCGACAAATTCTCTGGCAATACCGATCCATATGCCGTTCTGACATTGAACAAGCGTGCTCCTCTCGCTCGGACGAAGACAATCAGAGACACGTCTGATCCCCGTTGGAATGAGACGCACTATGTTATCGTTACCTCATTCAATGACTCCCTCGATATCATGCTATATGACTACAATGATATCCGTAAGGACAAAGAACTTGGCGTCGCCTCCTTCCAGCTGGAAAGAATAGAGGAGATTGGAGTCCACGAGAACGAACGGCTAGAAGTAATCGCCAACGGCAAGGCGCGAGGCGTAGTCAACGCTGACATCCGCTTCTTTCCCGTTCTTGAAGAGACAAAATTACCCGACGGGAAGGTTGAGCCTCCACCGGAGACAAACACTGGAATTCTGCGATTCACGGTAGAGCAGGCAAAAGACCTTGACGGCACGAAAAGTCTTGTCGGACTCCTCAACCCATACGCCGTTTTGCTGCTGAACAGTAAAGAAGTTCATCAAACAAAGAAACTCAAACGTACCAATAACCCCATCTGGGATGATGGGTCAAAAGAGATTCTGATCACTGATCGCAAGAATGCCAGGCTTGGTTTGGCCATCAAAGATGACCGTGACATTGCAGGGGACCAAATTGTCGGCACATACCAAATCAAACTCGATGATATACTTGAAATGATGGAGAAGGGCAACGACTGGTACAACTTGTCCGGGGTTCACACTGGTCGAGCGAAAATTACGGCTCAATGGAAACCCGTCGCGATTCCAGGTGCGCTGTCAAGCTCGGGAGGTTATCAAACACCAGTTGGTGTTATGCGTCTTCATTTGCAGAGCGCCCATGGTCTTCGCAACTTCGAAACAATGGGCAAGTCCGATCCTTACGTTCGTGTCCTCCTTTCTGGAATTGAGAAGGGACGCACAGTGACTTACCGCAACACCCTGGATCCTGAGTGGGATGAAGTCATTTACGTACCCATGCATTCCGCCCGTGACAGGTTGACGCTGGATGTCATGGATGCTGAGAAGATGGGCAAAGACCGAAGCCTGGGTCTGGTTGAAGTATTTGCAGGTGACTACATGGAACAAGACGAAAATGGGGAATGGCTGATAAATGAAGAAAAGAAGACACAGCAAGCGGGCCTACGCCTACATGGCAAGGGTATTGAGAAAGGAACACTAACATTTACCGTATCATTTTTCCCTTGTTTAAACATAGCCGACCCTGAAGAAGAAGAAGATAAGGAAGATGAACTTGGTGCAGGTGATCCTAAGACGTCACTAGATGTTCCGCGATCAGCGGATGCTGGCAAAATCTCGTCGTTAGAGAGAAAAGCTACGAATAACGTACCGGCGACACCCACATCACCGGTCATGCCGATATCGCCTGCTTCGACGAACGGCCGAATATCTCGAGACCTGCCGAGGGAAATACCAAAGATTCGTCTCACCCCTGAAGAATTGTTGAAGTATGAATCTGGGTTTTTGATATTCAAGCTGCTTGAGGGTGAGATGCCCAAAGCTGGAACTCATCTTGAAATATTTGTGGATGACATGCTCTATCCTTCATATGCGTCCGGAACTGCAAAGTCACAAGTCTTCAAATTTGACGAAATCGGCGATTGTTTCATCCGCGAACTGGAGTTTTCTAAGCTCACTCTAAAAATATGCGAGAAGCGTGAGAAACCAGGCGAAGAACGCGACGAAGACCACACTATATCCAAATTGACAGGCAACACGATGGAGACCCTGAAACAATGCCTCGTAAGTCTTGGCGAGCAACCACTCGATGAGATGATATTGACTTTTTCTTTTAAGAACAACCCCACTGTCCTACGGCTTAGGGATGTAGAGAATCGAAATGCAACCGTCAAAGTTAGTTTGAAGTATATTCCTGTCAAGATGCACCTTGACCCCAGCGAGAGTATCAACAATATGGGAAACCTTCGTGTTGACGTATTGGATGGTGCCGATCTTCCCGCTGCCGACTCGAACGGAAAGAGCGACCCGTATTGCAAGTTCGAACTGAATGGCGTTGAGGTTTTCAAATCGAAAACGCAAAAGAAGACCTTGAACCCGGTGTGGAACGAATTCTTCGAAGTTGCGATTCCCTCTCGGACGGCTGCTAAATTCCAATGCAAGGTCTACGACTATGATTTTGCTGATAAACCTGACTTCTTAGGAGGGGCCTATATCAATCTTGAGCAGCTTGATCCATTCCAAGCCCAGGAAGTGAAGCTTCTATTAGACGGAAAATCGGGTTCTATCAGGTTACGGCTTCTCTTCCGCCCTGACTACGTTACGCGATCCAGATTGGGCACCGGTACCTTCTCTGGCACCTTTGGCGGTTCTACGAAGATCGTTACTGGCGTTGTAGGCGCACCAATTAAAGGTGGAACAGCTGTGGCTGGCGTTGTTGGGCATGGTGTTGGTAAGGGCGCTAGTTTTATCAAGCGTGGGTTCCGAGGTAAAAAGGACGATGAAGGCATTGATTCCACTGCGTCACCAAGCGCCGCTGAGATCCCCACGATCGTTACGAACGACACAGACTCTCCGGGACGTAGCAGTCCTGCCGTTAAACGCGCAAGCGCTATCATCCTTGACGGGGAGACCATTCCGCCCCCATTATCCAATGGTTCCAAATCGCACGGCCGAACTGCTAGTATGGGTGCATCTTCCATTCATAGCTTGGCCCCTGGCGCCCCCGGTCAAGGGACAGCTACATTCACGGTGGTGTCGGCCTCTGGCTATCCTCCCTCCTCAGATGTCTATGTCGTCATTAAGCAACTGACCCCGAAAGAGAAAGTCATTGCGAAGACAAAGCACCACGAAACGCCTGGTACAGTTAAATTCGACGAGACATTTAAACATAAATGCACACCAGATACCCAATTCCGCATTGAGGTGAAAGGTCACCATACCTTTGGGAGACATGATGATATCGGTGAAGCATTGTACTTTGTGGATGAGAGTGGCTCGGGCGAAAAGGAGATCAAAGCAGGGAGCTGCACTGTCCTTCTGAAGAGCACTTTTGAGCCCGCCCACGAGAGTCCACGCCCGGGGACATCAGGAGGAGGCATAAGGCGGAGTTTCCTAAGCAAAAGGGAAACCAGAACTAGTCGCGAGAGCACACCGAGCTTATAGGCTTGTAATGTATGATGGCAAAAGGGCGACAAAAGATAGTGGGCTGGCTGGTTGGCAGGTTGGCAGGTTATGGCGGAAGGGGCGTCCTGGTTGGGGCATGCAGGATAAGGCTTGATGTGATTGATTCCTGGAAAACTGACAGCTTGTTTTAAGACTGTCTGGCTCTGTTTTGAAAATCTCTATTTTATAATTATGCCGTAATACCAATGCATCGCGATTGCGAATTCTAGCCGACAGTCAGTCAATAAAGCGTTTGATTATCATTTCTACTCAGCATCTTCGTTTAGTTGGTACGAGTTGTACGACCTTCGTATTCAATGAGTTTGCGGCGTATGTATGCTAAGTGTGTACTTGACGGCGTTTGTAGTTGTTTGTCTCGGAACACGACCACAGCAGCACACCGCGAAGCCACAACAGAGTCTCAGATCGTGGTTGATCCGGGCACCCTTGACCTACCTATCTGCAGATGTTCTATACGGGACGTTGCCTCGGCGTTTCCATCAGCTCAAGCCTGGAATGATATACCTACGCCAGTTACGGGCGCCGCGGACTTGAATGCCATTCATTGGAAGGAAGAGCTTGAATAGGCCAACCATGTATGAGCGTTTGCCATCGTCTTCGGGCCGCGTTTCTTTGACGTGGTACAGTAGAGGAGCGGCAAAACATTGGGTTATAATCTTCCGTCTGACCTATCGAAAACATAGCCCCGCGTGTTATGTGTCTCTGTGACGTGTTTTGAAGCGAGGGGGCGAGGGGCTCGTCTTCCCCTCCGTCGCTTTCGGATGCGAGCATATGCTGGCTGCAGATCTCGCCAGGATAGCCCATGGCCTCTCGTTTGTCATATGTCGGCCAGATCGGCAGGCCCAGCATAAGTGGCGCAAGGCCGATGTTGGTCGAAAAGCGTTTGAATACCCCCTGCTGTCTCAGGTTGATTCTGGCCATGTGCGGTTCCAGCGAGGCACAGCAAGGCAATTCCCGCAAGGCTTTCTGTGAGTGAGCCACCGCGGCGGGGTTCGATTGTACACTTCTGATTCAAGCTACTCGGTAAAACCCGAATGTTTGACAGGGCTTCTCATCATTGATAGATAACATATGGTCTCAATTTTTACAAGTGGTACCTATGGATCGGTACTAGCAGATCTAACTTCTTGTTACTAAGAAGCTACCATGCCTTATTTACGGTTCAAACAAACTTCACAACCTTACAAGGCATGGTAAAATGGAAGTTAAACGAAAGGGATGTCGACGGTCTAATTTGGGGCCGTGTTCGATTTGCCTTTGCTAGTTAATGTCTGGGCCGCGGGCATCAGCGTCGGTAAAGCTGGCGAGAAAAGCGAAGGCGTTTGATACCTACCTAGCTAGGTATGTATGTATTAGCTACTCGAGACGGTATTGTGCATATTTCAATAAGGCTCTGAGCCGAATAAACACGGCGACGGAAGTGACGTGTACCTAGGTTAAGTACTTTAAGTATGTAGTACTGTTGAGGTACAGAAGTACTTTTCAATATTATGTCTTTTCTGTTCTTCCATTACCTTCCACGGCCAATTGGGAGGCGGCCTTTTCAACAAGCACATCTGCCCCGAGAGTCAAAATCCTTAAGCACTCTCCTCCTCCATGCACCCATTTCTTCATATCCTTCCGTGCTTGCTTCACAGCTCCGCGCTTTCGCCCAATCTATATCTTGCCTCTGGCGATATATTATCCCATCACCACAATAGAGACATTCCAATGTTCGATGATCATGGAAACCGACACGTTGCTATACATCTATCGTCATCTCTTCCTACCTCTTCAGCTTCCGCAAGAGGATGACTTTAGAGCCGAATGGGAGAGCATCCTCTTGCAAGCTACTATCGACGGGCTACAGTCGTGGAGAGAATGTATGAATCCCGCGCATCGCGAGCTAGCCGATGCGGCAATATGCACAATTCAGAACATGCAGCGGGCGTACTCATCCAGAGATGGTACCATAAGCGAGTTCGATATCCTCGGCCTCTTGAAAGATCTTACAGAGGGTGAGGACCTTTACATTGAATCCTGGTACGTGCTAACATCTAGCAGACAGAGCCCTACCGCTTCTTGTCAAAAAGCAGAATGCCGGAGTTCTTATTAGCAGATCCAATGATAGTGTTCTATTCGAGCTTTTTGAGATCTCGCCTAGTAATAAAGCCATCCTGGCGGCAAAAGGCAGACTCCGGCGCCATTTTCCAGGAGCAGCTGTTGTTATCGGAATAAACGAGTTTCAGCAACCTGATTTCCAAATGGCAATTGCTCAAACCCTTGCTGACATGAGCATGCACGTTGTGGAGGCAATGCAACCAAAAGTGAAGAAGGCAGGCGACTACATCGCCGAAGATCGCGATACCAATCATCCTGGCATGGTGTGTGAGGTTCTGCATGGTGTTCTAAGATCAATAGGCGAGCCGGTAGCGTGTCCAGCTATTGTCAAGAATATGCGGGATGACGTGCTTTGGAGCGATGCTCGGTCTCCATGGCGTCGCTCTCCTGTATGGTTGCTCATCCGTGTTGCTCTGCAGCTTGGTTTCAAACGGAAGACGGCTCCTTCTGAAACCGACGCCGTCTATAAGGAAGCGATGCTTCTCATCTTGTGCCATATCCTAAAACTTGCAACGAAACAACCTGTTCCAAGTGAAGCGCTCTTCTCGATGAACGCGAAACTATCCAGGCGCCTGCTCAAAATCGGCTCCGTCATCCGTGGCGAAGTTCTTCGCTACGTTCAAGAAGCTATGAAGGATGCTCACGCTGTTGTTTCTCAGCGCTGGTTGAAGATTCAAGACATGAATGCAAAACGTATAGGCCTTCAAAAGCTATCTAAGCTCGATTTCGTCAATGACACGCACGTTTCGATTCCGCAATTGGACGAGTATATAATTTGGAGGAACAACCGGAAGCGAGAACACCGCTCCGGTAGCTTTCAGCCCTCTTCTGCGCTTATGACGTTCAGATCTCACGACTTGCCCCAACTGCCAAGTGCTTTTCCTAACGAGAGCAAGGACGAGGCTATTGCCAACTTAGAAGCCTTCGAAACATGGGTATCAAATCACAGCCGCCAATGGAGCCAGGATAATCTTCAAATCGCATGCCGCGAGCTCAAGGATATCATAGCTTTATACCACCGCCTCGCCCTACCGTACTACACCAATAATCCCGAGGCACTCTCAATTATGGTACTCACGATATTAGAGTTGTGGATTGCTTGCGATGAAGCCGTTGTTACCGACACCCCCCTTTTGAAACAATACAAGCCTGGCATCTCATCCGGCGTTCTGCAAAATCTCCTCTTACCGTTCGCGTCCCAGATGCGGAGATTATTCCAGGTGGAGAAATACCTGGCAAATCGTTCTTCCTCTGCTAGACTTCCACCTAACGAGCTTTACTACGCTGTTGACAGTCCAGAGTGCTTCCCGGCAAGATTCTTCGACCAATCTCCATATCTACAAGGACAGCACAGAGAGATTGTGAGAAGAGCCGAGAAGGAAAAGAGAGCCAAAATAACGGAATGGCGCAATTTGAGAATGCAGTACAATGACCTTATTACGAAAGCTGATGTACGAGGTTGCGAGTACGAAGAAGTATACATCAAAG
The DNA here is from genome assembly GCA_022578775.1 of Xylaria venustula. Taxonomy (NCBI): domain Eukaryota; kingdom Fungi; phylum Ascomycota; class Sordariomycetes; order Xylariales; family Xylariaceae; genus Xylaria; species Xylaria venustula. The sequence goes on along the minus strand of MU389348.1, from coordinate 57,381 downwards.
GCTTGTACGATTATAGGCACAGCCCAGACTGCGATAAATGTGAATACGAGAGACAAGCCGAAGCCCTGTCCATTGCTGTCAACGAATGGCCACTGCCTCGTAATAACACGCACGAAAAGACCGTTATTTTCGAACTTTTCATCCCGGAATCCATCCAATCATGGCGCCAGTCGACATTTTACGTTCTTCGCGACATCATCGGAATGCAATACTCAAACACAAGCTCTTCTACTTCCCGCTACAGCTTGGAGAATGATCCACATCTTCCCTGTGGCCCATCTTCTTCATCGTATATTGGGCTATTGTCCGAGACAAAACCTAATGTTGTTACGCACCGAAAAGAGAAGCAGATTTCGACAGCCAAAACAGAGGCTGCCGTCTGTCTAAATAACGGGTTGAATTACCGATATTTCGACTCCAAAGGAAGTCAATTTGTAGAGACTCTCATTCCCACGGACAAAATCCCCCAGATGTGTACGTATTACCTTCCTGAATGTTCACAGAATTTGCAAAAGTACTTGTTCCGACCTGAAAGGTCACACAATGGACCCGCTCCGAACGTTGTCTTTGCGGACCAGTCCGAGGCCCCGACTCATATGAGCATAGAAGAGACGAAGGATCTGGCTACGTTGCCACTTGGTCACCGCATTCAATTCCATAATATTCTAGTGCAGCTAGTCGCCCCATCACTCGACTTCAAAAAGGATGAAACTGCAATCTTCCTGCTCCAATGTCTATACCAAGTAGGGCCACGTGGAGATACACCACTACGGGCTAGCCATGAAGTCTTTAACGATCCGAGGTTTTCTTCCTGTCTGCTTGAGAATGTGGCAGCCGCTTGGAGTAGAGTCAGGGAGAATTGGGAGTCTGCTCAGGCACTGGTGGTATTTGCGGCAATTACTACACGCGTTCTATCTCTAGCTTCATCCCAGAACATACAGCAAAGGTGCCTTGAGCTTCTCAGTGCTCTTCGTACTGGAGCTTTCGCTTGGGTTGAACTGCTTCGAGACAAGTCTCATAAGGCCATCACTCATGATGATCGCACATACCTCAGGTCTAAGAGCGTCGATATAGCTCTTATCTGTGCCGCCTGTTTTGATGTCGAAGACGAGCATCTTTCCAATATCCTTAAATCAGACTCCGACGCTTCAATCTTCGTTCAATGCTCTATCCTCATCCAAGAAGGAAAGCGCGTTCACGACCCGGAATCAGAACTCACGCTTGCTTGTCTTAGTCTTCGGTTCCGTAGGCTATTGTACCGCAGCTCATCTATCCTCGCCGTAACGCATTCAGGTATTTCAAATGCCGTGAAGAAAGCATGGTCAGCATATCGTCCGGGAGGTAGCTGGCGAGCGGCGAGTAACACAACGCATTGGCTTGTCACTGAAACAGCGGCGAACTGCGAAGGGATTAGCCTACAAGTTCATTACAGCCTCCTGAGTGGTGAGCTTCTGGTGAATGGCATACCATTAAGTCGACCTCCAACAGAATATGAATCTCACCCAATGTGGCCAACGCTCTTTGGTCCCGTTGCTGTAGAGGTCATGCCTACATCTGTTGTGGGCATGCAATTCTCGGCCAAGAGGCAACACCAGGGCTACGACACCCATTTTGGGTTGAATAAATCATTTTCTGACAACACAGACTTGCTTGTTCAAGCATCCAAATCTTCCATGAAGTATGAGACAATCCCAGCTCGTTTGCTTCAGGGGATATTCCCAGATCATTTCATTCGCGATTTTGTGCACTGGTACGATTGCATAAATGACACAATTGAATTTCGGTCTCGTGCCGCCCCTTGGGATGAGACTGGGACTGTGTGCGTCCTATCTAGATTTGGAGAGGGCTGGAGGTTAACGAAGGGAGGCAGCGCTGTCCTTGGTCTGAACAGTACCACTGTGAATGCTATAGCAAACGTGTTGTCCCCCCTTGCTAAGAAATTCGACATTCATGTGCTCAAGCCTTTAGACAAGTCTTCCCTAGAGATAGAAATCCCTATGCTTCGACTTGGATTCTTTCTTACATCGGGCGAGTCAAAGCTACGGTCAAGAGAGTTTCGAGGCATGTCAGTAGACGACGATCAGTCTCTCGGCACCCTTATCGGGTTTGCAAATAAGCTGATATTGAAACATAAGAACCGTCGTCTTGTTCTTGTGCCAGAGGGCTTGGTATCCTGGTCATCTGGTAATGGCAACGGCCATATACGGGTCAAGATTTCAAGACCGTCCATCACGAAAGTGCATACACTCGAGGAGGATCGTGAGCTCTGGAGGTTGATCGACAAGGGCGACTTACAAGGCAAACTCTTCTTATCATACCTGCATGCATTAACATCTTATTGTCTACCAGACCCTCTAACGAATAGAACCGGGGTGGAACAATCGCTATGGACATTGAATTCGGCCAGCGTACGATCTTTTGGCTCTCTATCGAAGAGTAATATTGAAACGCTTGTCCTCATCGCAGAACTGACCCCAAGAAGAGAGTACTACCCTCCGCACGAGCAAGAAATGCAGACAATATCATGGGTGGATAGCCTTAGTTATTTATCGCAGCACGACGGGTTTTATACAGCCGTGGCATCGATATTTCAACAGGCAAAGCAGAATAGCCTCTTTTATCCTGATCTGAACACCGAGGAACTAGATATTTCCTACCATATCAAGACCCGTGAATATCTAATGGAACGTGATCGCATACGCTCCTCGACTTTCCGCATCTCGGGTTTCGGTGCGGAGAAACACTGTACAGCGCACGATGTCCGGTACCAAAGTCGTGATAGGAATCAGTTATCAACTAGCGGAACTAACGCATATGCTCTTTCAAGCATTATATATCACGATCGTACCACGATTCACACAGCAGCCCCTTCACAAGATGAGCTTTGGGAGTTCATCTCGCATACTTCAACCGTGTTTGGACCTGATGCGACATTGCCCGTGTCGCAGTTGAGATACAGTGCGGACGCAGCCAACTCAGGATTGGATCGCTCTCTATGGCTGGCGCTGCACAAAATCCTACGAACGCAGCGATCCAAAGTGAATAAGTTCAGCGTAATGATGTGGCTGTCGGCCATAGCCGCTTACAAAGATGCTGATATGAAATACTTACAAGTCTTGGCCCTATTTTTTTGTGCCGACGAACTTGATGATGAATATTTGCCTTCGATTCTATCATGCCAACCATCAAAAGGATACGGAGCTACTTCTGAACAGCTGGAAAGCATCGTCCGCTCCAGACTCACAGACATATACTACTCACCTGAAGCGAGTATGGAAAAACATTGGTCGGAGAGCCACAACGATTATTATATGCGCCGGTATAAAATATTCACAGACAACCAAAATAGCGCCGTTCATAGATTTGTATCAAAACTTCTCCAGCAATGGCCAAGTGAGCCCCCGATTCGACTAGATGTAGAACGAAGTATATCTGACTATGTTCAACTGGAAAGCATTATGGTCGAAGTGGAAGAATGTTTTCAACAATGGTTCAACAATCGTCGAGTCTTTCATTACCTAGGACACGTGGAAAGAATCTTAAGATGTATGAAATGCATACCTCTCACTATGCATGGACCTGAAAAGGTTACTCTGAACCCATCGCCAAGAGCTCGGGCTTTCATTTCCGTCAGTGACCTTTTTGCTAGTCCGGCGCCTGCAATTTCAGGAATGCGAGGTTCACTCAGAACTCACTTACTGTCGCATCCTAGGGAACAAAAAGCTCCTCGCCTCGTCGAACTAATCAATGCTCTAACGAGTACCATCCGACCGTCTCAGTACGAAAAATCGTATGTTGAAGAGCTTACGACCAGCATGCAATCTCTACAAGAACAGCAGAACGCCTGTTGTCCAGATCTGCGAGATATATACTCTATTGAATACTTGCGTCAGCACTTGGATGAATGCAAAAAGAGTGTAGAAGACCTATATCAGCTGCTAGTCTCCAAGGCGGGTATCGCTCACAACGGACTATTGGAGCTCGGCCATGGGCCACGGCGATCGCCAGTACTCTTTCTGCAGCAGTTGACCAATGCTGCATGGAGTTCCCTCGATTCAGGTTGGAGAGCATGTGTCTCTCGTTACGGCCTTGCTTTAACGGCGCTTCAGAGAGCAGAGAGACTGTTAAAAGCTGCTGGCTCCCGAAGCGACGATGACCTTATCAGGGAAGTAAACAATATGGGGCATGAACAATGGGATCCAAATGAAAACCCAGAATGGCTGCTACTCGAGGTTGAGAGTAGTATCATGATTCGCCACGTACAGGAGCAAATCGCGTCAGAAATGATGCATCCAAGCTCCAACTGCAATGCAGTCATGCAACTAAACATGGGCGAAGGAAAAAGCTCAGTAATCGTGCCAATGCTCGCTACAAAGTTAGCCAATAGGTCGCAGCTTGCTCGTGTGATTGTTGCGAAGCCACAATCAAAGCAAATGGCACAAATGCTCAGTGCAAAACTGGGTGGTCTTTTGGGCAGAAGAGTTTATCATATGCCGTTCTCGCGCGCTTTAAAGATTGACTCAACAACAGTCGCTGCCACTATTGACAACATTGTGAGAGAGTGCAGAGACAGTGGCGGTGTCCTGTTAGTCCAGCCAGAACATCTTCTATCCTTTCAGTTACTGGGTATCGAATGTCACTGTAGCAGTACCACTATCAAGCAGGCAATCGGCATGCAACTTATACGCACTCAGGACTTTTTCGACAACAGCTCTCGGGATATCGTGGACGAAAGCGACGAAAACTTCAGTCCCAAATTTGAATTAGTCTACACCATGGGATCCCAGAGACCCATCGAGATGAGCCCAACCCGTTGGCTATGCATACAGCAGGTACTTGGCCTTGTCCGCTCTCTGGCTGCTGATGTCGCTGGGAAAGCTCCAAAGTCCATCGATTTCGATGCTCGAAGCGACGGCTGCTTTCCGAAAGTACGCATACTGAAGACAGACGCGGGCGAGCTCCTTGTCGAGAAGGTTGCGAGATATATCTGCGATAAAGGATTTGATCGTTTCCCCATTGCAAGGCAACAAGAGAACGTTAGAAGTGCCGTCTTCAAGTACATCGCGCAATACAGCCTAAGCCAGGAAGATATTAATGCTGCAGAAGAAGCCGGCGACGGATCGCTTTGGACGGAGAGCACAAAATCTCTTCTTCTCCTCCTTCGCGGCATCTTGGCCGGAGGAGTCCTTACATTTGTGCTTAGCAAGCGTTGGCGCGTCAACTTTGGGCTCGCCGGCGTCCGTACGCCACCGACCCAATTAGCAGTACCGTATCGAGCGAAGGATAACCCAACACCTCGGTCAGAGTTCAGTCATCCCGATGTAGTCATTGCCCTCACATGCTTGACTTATTACTACGGCGGACTTGAAAATGATGATCTCTTCGTCGCGCTCGGGCATCTTTTGAATTCGGACCAAGCAAGTATTGAGTATGACGCGTGGATAAAAGATGCTCCCGATATGCCGGTATCCTTTCGTCAGTTAGATGGTCTCAACCTCAAGGACCGTCCTCAGTGTATCAACGACGTTTTCCCACATCTTAAGTATGGAAAAAGCGTTATAGATTACTTCCTGGGCCATATCGTCTTTCCAAAGCAGATCAAAGAATTCCCGCACAAGCTGTCTGCCTCTGGATGGGATATTGGAAAGACCAAAGCCAATCTTGTCACTGGGTTCAGCGGTACAAACGACTCTCGCAACGTGCTTCCAACCGATGTGAGACATCTAGAACTTCCCTCGCAGGCGCATACGAATGCTCTAGTGCTAGAGTATCTCCTTCAGCCGGAGAACTCAGTCACTCTGCTACCAACCCATTACGACAATACTGTGACGGATGCAGAGCGCTTTTTCCAGACGGTGGTGAACCTGGAGAGACCTACTCGGGTAATTCTTGATGTCGGCGCTCAGATACTAGAATTAGATAACCAGCAAGCTGCACAGGCCTGGTTACGGATGGTCACAGAAGACAAGACGCAGGCTGTGGTCTTTGTGAACGACAATGACGAACTGTGTGTTATTGACCGTGGGGGACGCTTGGAGCTCCTCCAGACATCGTCATATTCGACTCAGCTTGATTCGTGTTTGGTATTCTTGGATGATGCCCACACGAGGGGTATTGATCTCAAGTTGCCAGACGATTATAGAGCAGCCGTTACCCTCGGAGCGCATTTAACTAAAGACAGATTAGTACAGGGTAAGTCTAGAGCTAGCCGTTATTTCTCTTTTGTGGTATGTACTAACATCTCTTAGCATGTATGAGAATGAGGAAACTTGGTAAAGGACAATCTGTCGTTTTCTGTGTAAGCGCAGAGATCCAGACCAAGATTGAGGAATGCACAGCTCTACCTAAAGGAGCTGCCATTGGGGTTAAAGACGTGCTCCATTGGGCTATGTCAGAGACTTTTGCAGAGACCAGGAGAAACATGCCGCTCTGGGCGGCGCAAGGTGATCGATTTTCATGCCATGATAATCTCTGGAAATCTGCGCAGACGAACGGAGTGACTTCTATGTCGAATGCCCATGCCGAGAAATTCCTTGAAGATGAGGCACAGTCTATAGTTGTCCGATACCGTCCCCGTTTGGCAGCAGAGACGTCGAAAATCAACAAGCTGCTGCACTCAAAGGGTCCCAGAACTGAAGAGATCATAGCGCGTTATAACCAGTTCGATGATCTGAACTTTAACTCGAGTACATTACAGGAGGAACAGGAGCGAGAATTATCACCGGAAATTGAGCAGGAACGTCAGGTCCAACGTCCACCTCCTGCGCAGCCAGCTGATCACTTCCTACACCATGAAGTTGAGGCCTTCATCACTACTGGTGACTTGAACCCGATCTCGACAGCCTATATGCCAGCGTTTGACGCGCTTCTAGACACGAATGCAGCTAAAACTTTTAATGTATCACAACTCAATAGCGGGAAGCTCTTCGTAACAAAGGACTTCGCCCGTACCGTACGAGTCTCAGGCAATATGCACCGCTCTGACCAATTTCAGCGTCATGTACAATGGATTCTTTCAAGCCACGGCAAAGAGAGCAACATCATCGATATCCTGCTGGTCATTAGCCCATTCGAAGCCGAAATGTTAATGCCAAGACTCCAGTCGGCGGGGCCCAGTAGAGCGACATTGCATCTCTACAAACCACGCTCTCACACGATCTACCGTTCCTTTGACCGTCTGGATTTCTTCACCATCCCAGATCGTGAAACGAAACTTGAGATCCCGCACCCTCTTGTCGTTGAGCTGAACCTCTTCTGTGGGCAGCTCTATTTCAGCGAGTACGCGGATTACCTGGAAACCTGCAAGTTCCTCGGCCTTGCACACGATGTGCCAAGAGAAGACCAGGTTATAGATACGGATGGATACATTGTACGAGATGGCGACGCCGGGCCCAGATTCAAGAAAAGCCCGGTGGAGTTTTTGCGCGTCCATACGTCCGCGATTCGACGAAATGGTCAAAACATTTCGAAGACTCACGTGGGCAGCATGTTGAACGGGAAGCCGTTACAAATGTCGGATATTGAGGGAAATAAATAGGGGTGTTGTGATTATGGTACTGTGCTCGTTGGCCTAGTACCATGTTGCTAAATAAGGCAATTAGCTAAGACAACGAGAAACAAATAAGATGGGTTTGTGCATGTCGGAATGTCCATCGTCAGATCGGCCGACTTCTGTAACTCGTTTGTAGACTGCTCAACTTTTGATACCTAATGAACTTAGACTGAACTGGGGTGCTCACCGAATTGAGGATGCAAAGCAAACCGGGTCGTGATCCAATAGATTTAATACTGCACTTGTTTTCCCTGCTCTAGTGCAAGTAATTTCTTGTGTTACGGCTGGATGTATGTAGGTGTTACGGACCTGAGAAATTGATACTAGCTTGATAAAAAACCACTTTCTCTGCGCGACTATGTAACAGGAAGACCGACATACGGACTGCTTGTTACATTACAGCTCGTAGCAGCTACGTAGCGCAACCGGTAATCCTGACCTATTCAGTATACGAGAGCGGGGTGGTTGACTGGGAAGGTTTACATAGAGCAGGAACTTGGCCTAAGGAGATATAATGTCCGATTTTAATTCCATTTACGGGTCTCCAAAAACCGTAAACTCCGTCCCGGCCCCGAGGACTGCGTAATCAACGGCACGAATACTTTCACTTTGGTACCTGCTAATATATGTTTCTAGTGAAAGCCATGTTGTTGTAAGAGAGCTGGGGCGGCCCTCTAGACTTAAGTTTCAAAATAGTGATTTTACAGAAGTCGCAGGCCTGGCTCAATTGGTAGATAGGACGTGAACTTTTGAGGCTTTTAGATAACTAGCGCATTCCGTATATAAGCTTTGCTCTAAAGCTTATTCCGCTCGTCAGTGGCGAGTGGTACGGGCCGTAAAGCCACTAATGTGAGTTTGATTCTGAGTGGCGGAGTACTGTCCCAAAACGTCCCGTAGGAGTGGATATAACCCGCTTTGGCGTTAGTTATCTTCTCAAAGCATAGGGAACAGAGCTTTAAGCTCATTAGATGCCTCTAAGTATCATCTTATCTTACTTGTTTGCACGAAGCTGCACATAAAAGTACTTGAATATTATTTTTTCAAGTATAGCTTTACTAATTGTCTGTTGAGCTATGCTTTTTGACTTTCGGAGGAAAATGGTAGAACAACAAAGTCAGTGCAACAACCAAGTACCTATTCCAACCCCCTTCGTTATACCCATTATAATGCGAAATGCAATGCCATATTTGTCTCTACTCTTTGCCCGACGTATCTCTCAAGATTGTGGTGGGATTTAGACTGAAAAGCCAAGAAGAGTTCCATTTATCGGCTAGAAGAAGTCTGGGACAACCCTGACGTGCTCGGGATACGGTTCATCACCGTCTATGTTCAATTAGTCAAGAATGCTAGATGATCAAGCTCAAGAAAAGCAGTATCTTACCTTTAGGCGGCCCTTCCGCTACTACGGAACCTATTGCCATTACTAAAAAGGCAAAAAACGCGTGTGAGAATCTCATATTGAAGGCAACTGAGTATTGAGGAAGAGTGTGAATGAGATGTGTGAATGTTTGAAAGGTCTAGTGGCTTATAGGAGTGAGAAGAAGTTCAGAAAAGATTTGGTAAGTTGTGTACGATCAGCCAGTTCTTGAGAACCCCTTGTCTGCGTTCCAGGCGGGATATAAATGCCGGGATGTGAGATCTGTGACGTAGATGTCGGTCCGGAGCACACCTCCCAGATTACTAGACGATACCAGCAGCCTACGCCGTAAGGCGGCATTTCGGGGTAAACTACCCGATGTGAACGTCGACGTGACTGGGTATGCGGTATTCGTCGGTGAGCCAGCTCATATCATTATGCCAGGTCTCCTTCGTCATGTGGTGGTTGGGCATGGTGATTTTACGAGTTTTGCATGCCCCGGGAGGGGGGAACTGCAGCTTCATACGTGATTGGAAACTTGAGAAGCAAGATCAATCCTTAAAAGCGCTAAGTTGCAGGTCTGCAGTGCTAGCTCTTCAGCAACCATCTACTTGCATGCATGAAGGATGCGTCAATGACAAATGGAGCATTTCTTCCAATAGACAACTGAAGATAGTAGACTGAAGGCAGAAGATATCAGGAAATGATTCTTTCAATTACTCTAAATCTAGTTGTGACTAGACGCTACTAAGTGAGCTGTGGTCTAGGACTATGAGCATTTGTTTGCTTAGTCATAGAGGCGAGGCAGTATATTAAACTGCGTGTGTACGAGCGGAAGCGAAGATAGATCAGTTGTCTTGAAAGTCAGCTATTCATCACTCAGAAACGTGCAACTATCAGAACTTTACCATGGATTTGTCCGAACGCATGGCTGAAGCCAACAGGCTAGTGGACGACGCGGAGTCCGCAGATTCCATATTCCTCGAAGAAAAGTTCAACAAATATAAAGACGGGTCAATAAAGGGGAAGAAACGGACACTGGTCCTAACTTGCAAATACGTCTACCTTGCGATACTTCACGTCATAATAATCCTAACGCTCGGCGGTGTGCTATTGAACTCTCGCTTCTTCGACACTGATTCATCAACTAAACTACAACACTCTTGGTGTAAGTGTAATAAGTTGACGAGATCTCTCCTTATAGGCCCATGGCTAATGAGTTCTTAGCGCCTGTCCAGGACTCCGTTGAGTATGAATTAAGGAACGAGCATGCAACAGATCCCGGCCATAAAAGCATTTATGCTGGACCCCCTTCAGTAGAGCAGGAGGAGGCTTGGGACCACTTGATCACCCGTGAGTCTCTCATGAGAACATAAATTGGAATGCCCAGTGATTGCTAACTGAGTGCGCCTAGCGGTCTATTTCAATATCAGCAAAGAGGAGCTTTCCAGGGCTGGAGAGTCGTTCGAGAATATAATTGAGCTTACAGAAGGTGGATATATCGCCTCTGTAGGCGTATATCACGAGCTTCATTGTTTGGTAAGCTCTCTCCCACAGGTCATCTCTAATGTTGAGAGCCATCACCTATCTATATCAGTTTTGTGGTCTACTAGTGTGTTGTGCTTCCAAAAACTAGGGGAACGAACTAGCGGAACATGAGATTAGCTATTAACGCGGCAATAGCGAAACCTGCGCCTCTTTGTTTTTCAGGACCGATACTACCCGAATCTGACGGAAGCGCAGCACCATTTCTTGCAGGGGCATCTTGGTTCGTAGCACATTCTTTTCTTATTGATGTCCATTGTTTTGTCGAACAACTATCTTCAACAATTTCTAACCAAAGATAGATCATTGCTTGGAGGTCCTACGTATCAGCACCATGTGCCACGGTACCACGACCATCAACTCGTACAGATGGGATACCGAGACGATTGATAAGCCTCTGACGAAATCGAGTTCTCATAATGTTTGCGTAAAGTGGAGCTCGATAGAGGACTGGATTTATCCCAGAAAAGTCTCCTACGTTCCTCCCGTGCGGTGGCCATCACAGTGGGGGTCACAGAACCATGCCTCTTAACAAATAGGGAGATACTGGAGTTTAGGATGAGGGAAGCTTATGGAAACTGATTGATCAGGAAGATGATAATAGCTAGTTGATCAATGTAAATGGAAAGGAACAGTAAGCGTCACAGTTGTCGCACTTATATACTGGTATATTTTGGGAAGATGCCGCTGCAAACGCTCGCAGCAGAATCTTTAATGCCCGGGAGGCTGCAAGATTCCTGAGACTTGACGTCAGTGGACAGCGCTCCCATAACTCATGTCAACGGGAGCTAGTACACAGTAATTTTGAGCGCTATGTCCATGAAGGCTAGCATGTGCAGTATGCAAAGAAAATGGGTGAGACTATGAAGTGAGAGATAGGATATATAAAGGGTAGATAAAAGAAGGTGAATGAGTATAGCCCTGACTCTTTGCCGTTATCGTTCCATACTAACTTGAAGGCACCAGGCAAAGAAGAAACCCCAATACCCCACAACAATTCACTGTAAAATTGAAACAGAGAAAAGAAAACCGCTTTTCCTCAAGAGAGTCTTCGTCCTCGGGAAATTAAGCAATGCTGTGTACTGTGTACGTTCACTGTTACGGGTTCAATACTGGTGATTTTCAATTGGAGGACCAATACAGTCTGCCGCGATTTACTGCTTACCGTAGTAAGCATGGTGGTTTCGAATTCGTTCATGATCAACAGTACGTATACGTGTACGAAAAAAGTTCCTACAGCAACTGGGGTGCGGGGTATAGGGGGTGATGGGATCCAGCTCCATATGTACTACGACTCCTGCCGTAGGCAGATGGCATATGTAGGACTGGAAGGATCATTGTTACGTTGTTAATTAGCTTGATCCTCCGCTGTTTCTATTCAAGGTAAACTTAGTACTACCTCGACCATGCAAGATGCTTATAAAGGTTACCCCTTCGCCCACTACCACTACAGTTTAAGACGGCGATCAGCTTATCGCGCTTTTGCTATTATTACGTCAGCGTCTCGCGAACTTCTACGGAGGAGCCAAGCAATGATCCTACCGGGAATATAGCCGTTTCTGACACTGAGCCGACCGCGCACGTGGGTGGATATAATAGGACTTTTTCAGACTCAGCATACTTGTCAGAATGCTTTCTATCATAGAAACCGTGTCCCATGGCCAGCGTTCACTGACGGCGCGGTCATGACCACGGCCCTACACCATCCTCATTTATCTGATTGAGATATTAAAACTATTTAATTCGTCTGTGAATCGCGCTTTGTTTGGTTTTATCGATTGTTTAAATGGATCCCAATAGCCCGGCCCTCGATCCTCCAGAGGGTGTTGAGTCCAACTTTGATAACCCGCCAAATGGCAACACTCTGGTGATCAGTGTCCTCAGCGTATCCTTAGCTATCTCATCGGTATGCCTTCTCATACGTAGTTTGGCGAAGGGTGTCTATTTGAAAAGGTTCCAAGTGGAGGATGGTAAGCGCACTCTAAAACGTTAATTTCAAGATGACATTACCTAATCGCATCTAGTTGTAATTATACCGGCATATGTAAAGCATAGTCTGATCCGCGGACACTCGGATGATCTGACTCTAACTACCTATGTCTGCATAGATCTTCTTTGTGGCGTTTAGTGTGTACATATACCGGATTGCTGCAGAAACTGGCTTCTTCGTACACGCCTGGGACATTAGATTTGGCAGCCTAGCGGAGTTCTATCACGTATGGCGGATCTACTGCTCGAATTATCTTCCGTTTCTGACCTCTCTTTATAGAATTTCTTCTACGTCACTAATTTCTATCTCGCGACAATGATATTTCTGAAATCTGCCATTCTACTAGAGTGGACCCGCCTGTTCGTACCGGGCAAGACAAGAAACATGTTCTTCTGGACATGCTACGTTGTTGCGACTCTCAATGCTTTGTACTACACAGCGAATATTATAATCGAGAATGTTTCTTGCACGCCAAAGGCTTATTGGTGGGATAAGTCCCTAACAGGACATTGCTTGAACGGGACCGTCCTAGCTTTGACCTCAGCGACAGTCAACCTAGCATTTGATATTGTCATCTTTATCTTGCCGCAGAAGATTATCTGGACTTTAAACATGTCCACGTCGCGAAGGCTCGGGGTGTCTGCCGTCTTCATAGTCGGGCTTTTGTATGTCCCATCTCACTTCCACTACTCTGGGTAGAGCATAGAGTCTAAACACTTCTTTGGGATACAGAGCTGTTATCCTCGCAGCGGTTAGGCTTTCGGCAGCTGTTACCTATATCAGGGAGGCTGATTATACCTACAATTTAGCCCCACAAGTCAGTCACACAATTTCCTTCCCCCCCCCCTTTTGCCCCTTCTGTGCTCATCATAAGGTCGCGGAGCTGTCTGAATTCTCAAACCTTTCTATTCGTTAGAAGTTCATCAAGCTGCATTATAATTGTCGTCATAAAGACAATATCACTGACCTATTACGACTAAAAGGCGCTTTTGCAAACAGCCGAGATGACAGCAGGGATTCTCGTTTTCACTATCCCAGCCATGCCGAAACCGCTGGCGTACGTAATGCAGCGAGCCGGCTCCTCCATTGGGAAATCGATGAAATCAGGACACAGCAATAGTGGTAGCGGGAGTGGCCGTGGCGAGAGCAGTCGTTTCTTTTCGAATCGCAAGAAGTCAAATATCAGCTTTGAGCGGCCTATCGACGAGCGGCGACTCGTTAAAACCCCTAGCAGGCTCAGACACCCGGTCAGCGAGGACTCTTTCCCGGGCGTGAATGCGCACGAGTTTAGCGATCTAAGGTCAGATCGTATTGTAGAGACTGAGGCTGGTATCTTCAGCACGACAGCTACCCACTGAGAGTTTGCTAGTTTGGAAGGAATGAAGGCTATGAACACCAGTCTTCGTAGACTGTAAAATAACAAGGAGTCTGATACCCCACTATCTGTTATTTTCTATATCTAATTCATTCTAGGCGTTACTTATAAAGAGTATATAATAGATATGTACATTTATGAGTCTTTCGGAACAAATTGGTACAGCATTGATCAGGCACTATCAATTGGCTCTGCAGTACTCAGTACGGACGCTTGCTACGAGCCCTTATGAATCTGTTCATCTTGTCGCTGTCTCGACGTGATTAGATATAGCCTCAGGGCCCTTCTCTCTGTTTAGATCCTCAGGCGATTTCGCCGTCCCGGTTTTGATATCCCCGCGAGTGATGACGTCGTCACCGAACTTGGCCGCAACCTCTTCCAACGTTAGGAAGCGCGTCTCGGGCAGGTAGAGAAGGTAGATGGTACCGGCGAACAGGTTAGTAGCGATAAAAACGAAGTAAAATCTCCATGAGATGACGTCGAACGCAATCGAAGCCGCATATGACAACCAGATAGCTGTGATCGACTGAGTGAAGACAGAGAAGCCAACTCCAACGCCGCGTAAGGCCAACGGGAAGATCTCGGCCACCAACACCCACCCGACTGTACAGATCCATGTTAGTGATGAGATACAGAATTACCATGTGCACCGAACGCGCGTTATGAATAACAACTTGACGTTCTAATTGGAGAATTGCTTAACCAGGCCCGAACTTTTGATGATGAGGAGGGGGAAAAAGGGGCTGACTGACTGCTATTGAAGTAGAAAGAGTAGGCAAAGGCGAACAGGAATATGAGGGCCACAGCTGAACGTGAACCTGCCGGATTAATGCCATCTGCATAGAAGTAGGAGAGCGCCGTCAAGATGGCGAGCAGGATTGCCAACGTATAGGCTCCGCTGATGACGGTCTTGCGTCGCGTCCAGTGGTCCGCAGTGAAGAAGACGTTGATGACCTGGCCGATGACGGCACTAAAGCCATAGAGGGCGCCAATCAAAAGTACAGTGTTGCCCTCATAGCCGAGAGAGGCGTATAGGACTGACTGGTAGTTTTGGAGGACGTTGGACCCGGACAACTTCTGCATGTTGACGATGAGACATGCTAGCAGGGTGCGGCGTATATACTGTCGCGTGAAAAGCTTCTTAAAGTTTTCCATTTTGCTGGGCCCGGATTCAAGCCTGATCTGCTCGCACATCTCAGCGAACTCAGTTTCGACGACATCGTCACCGCGGTGACCATGCAGTGAGTACATGACCTTCTTGGCGTCACCGTAACGTTCCCGCTGGGCTACTGCAACGAAATTATGTCAGCATTGATATGCTCTTATTCTCTGCACGTATTTACGAATCAAACGAGGTTTTACTCAATTAGTCAGTCACTTACACCAGCGAGGGGAGTACGGGAGAAACGCCGTGAGGATAGCCAGGAGTACTGCCGGTGGCCCCTGTGTAGCAAGGGGTATACGCCATTGAAGATCACCGTAAGCGAATGCTCCAGCATAGCCGATGAAGCCAGCAACCAAGGAGCCTAAAGTGTTCATGAGGCCCTTCAGACCTACGAGAAATCCGCGGTTCTCAGCAAGGGAGAGTTCTGCTAGGTACACGGGTGCAGTCGGGTAGACCAGTCCGGTTGACGAGCCGGAAAAAGCCCGACCGACTATCATCATGGCTGGGTTGACTGCCGCTGCCTGGAGAATGGCGCCTATAATA
The DNA here is from genome assembly GCA_022578775.1 of Xylaria venustula. Lineage (NCBI taxonomy): Eukaryota > Fungi > Ascomycota > Sordariomycetes > Xylariales > Xylariaceae > Xylaria > Xylaria venustula. The sequence goes on along the minus strand of MU389348.1, from coordinate 41,854 downwards.
GAAAGACAGCACCCAAGAAGCAGAGTCCAACGACGAGAGATCCGGTCCATAGTGTAGGCCGCCGCGCCGCTGCCGACAGCATAACCGGCATAATATCCAGATACAATACCAGCCTGGATTGAGGCATTGTCCATGTTGGGTCCGTACATGTAGCGTTTGAAGCTGTCATGTGCGATGGTCGAGGCAATAATTCCTGTATCTATGCCATATAAGAATCTGTTAATTGATTAGTCGCTTAGCATTAAGAGTCTTTCTTGGTAGCCATAGCTTCACGTCAGCTAAGACTTGACTTACGTACCCTGCGAGACTGATGGTCAAGCTGACCAGGACGGACCTCGTCGAGTTGCCACGATGTCCAGCAATTCGTTTCGCCATCGTTCTAGATATTGCCGCTGGACCGGGTCTATGAAGAGGAGTGAATAAGTTGTAGGCTCGAAAGGGAATCTATAGAAAAAGTACAGACGATTTGTTAGATGCCAATGTATCACCCCGCACTGTAGATGGGTAGTTTTACTTTGTACTTTATATGGATGTTCCCCAATTCAAGTTGCTACAAGCAATGGTGTACCCTGCCAGTGAACAGTCCGATGTCCATACTATTCTCTATCTTTAGTGAACGGTACTGGCACACAGGGTATTTCAAGCCTGCCATGCTATCTTGATAGAGTCATACTCGGGACTTCGCTCTCATCATCTAGGGCCAAGGGAAACTCTGAGATGCCGAGTTACAAGAGGGCGGGACATGGCCCCCCTCCTTTGGCTAGTGCAATTGGAAGCCCTTTTCCGTTGGAGAACGGTTCTGCAGCTACGTTTCCGTGTTGAACCCGTGTCTGTCTAGACCTGACTCCAAAAGGGGTTGTATTAGCACAGTAGAGATGATTACTTGCTCAACGGAGTAATGCATATCAACCAGGACAGCTGAAGAAGAAAATGGATAATTGACCGTTTATTCTGGAGAACTAACTGTCCTTTGGCTGTACCTGGTATATTACATGAGAATACTCAAATTCGTTCTTTAGAAGCAACGTTCCACGTGTCACAACGACTGACTCCATCCCTAAGCCTTCACATGATCAAGCATTGTGGGAAAGCAATTTTAAACTATGATATTCTGCCAATTGTGCCTTTCACGGGTGGCGGATATCATCTCTGTTCATGCCTATGGTATCGGCAAGGAATATATCTAAGTTGCCCATCCCAGAAGAGACCATAGACGCGAACTGGCCCCAGCCTGAACAGTCGGAAAAGGCTGAGCTCGGCATGCCATTGAAGTCAATTGGAGCTTCTACAGGCACGCTCGGGAAGCTTGCAACACTATAGGGGCTCTGTTCCAATGGATTCGAGGTTATTTCGAGATCATCCAGCTGTGAGCGGTGGCCCAATTCTTCTAGACTAAATACAGGAGGGTGAGCTTGTGTTGTCTGGCGTAGAACTTCAATGCGCAACTTCTCTAATACGAGACAGTAACGGTCTGACAGCGATCCCTTCTCGGCGACTGTGGAAAGGTGAGATTGGCACCGACTTGCGGCCGCAAAACAGCTACTGTAAACATCTAGCGGCGATAGCTTTTTGTGGATTACGTATATATATAGCATAATAGTTGCCGTAAAGGCGAAGTACGTTGTAATCTTAAGCTGGTTAATGTCAAGCAGTTCAAGAGTTGAGTTGCTTACGAACCCGGAACGCACGGAACATTTGAGAATTCCGTACCATTTCATCTACTGTTCTCACAGTACTTAGGGCAGCACGCACACACTGCTGCACGCTTTTTTCAGCCTCTGTATCGTCACTGCCCCCCTGACGCGTGCAGTTACTGAGCATTATAGGCCGGTAGGCGAGAATTGTAGCATGACAGTAGGTTAGGTTGAGAACATTTCGCTGCCGCGAGTAAATGGGAGGGTGTGAAAGAATATTGCAGTCGGCACTGAGGAACCTACTGAACTCGACGTACCAGTTACTCATATCTTTGGATATTCTTTCAGTCAATACAGTTCGCCGACTTTCGGAGATGGGCCGAATAGAGTAGAGCTCTCGCACTTATCCTACCTATAATACGTGCAAGTCTGTTTATTAGCCCTTACTAACCAGGAGCTGGCGGACTTTGGCTTACTTGATATGTGCAATCGAGGCGAACATACGAGACGGAGGCGTACAAGATGCCACCACTCCGGCTTCAGTCAGCTCATCGTCATCAAGGCATGCTGGGAGTTCAGCGTTAATATCATCATCGTCGAATGATCGTGGCTGTCCCAGGGCTACACTGAGGAAGACATCCAGCGTATAGGCACACCAGAACGTGCGGCGGCGACATTCGATCTCGATGACTCTTACTGCATCGCTGGTCTTCTCAAAGCGTGTTGTCCTGTTGAGACCAAGTGCTAGTATCAAATGGGAGACAGTACCAAAGAGGCTCCAGCAATGGTTGATACGGGATTGTGTGAGGAGATAGTAGCACTGGGTCAAGCGGGCCTAAGCCGTATGGGGCCCCTTTCCTTAGTATGGTGCTCGGCAGCAAGAAAGTAACGAGTGCTGTGCATCTGGCGGGTCAGTCGATGATTCCCAACTACCCTCACCCGACTGCACAGACCTTAGATCTGATGGACCGAGCCGGTCTTGCTCAGGCATGTAGACCCGGCCCTGAGCAAGAATCATGAATATTAGGGCGGTCTTGGCAGGGGCACTATCGGGATCGCGCATGGTACCTAGCGTATCGTAGAACTCATTGAATAAGTCCTGGGCCTGGGGCCTGTGGAGAAAACGATACGTGGGCATCGCGAAATCAAAATACCAATCTAAGAGGCGCTGCGCGTCATTTTTGGGCAGCATCATGCAGAAGGAGGGCATGAAATCATGGGTTTGTAGGGGAGCATCCCCGAAAGTGAAGATGGTGCTAGCTTGGGATTTAGATATGACCTGATGCAGACGCTTCTGGACTCTGAGCAGAAAGGACACTCCCGATGTAGGACCAATGTACTGTCCTTGAGTCTCGTCATACGAGGGCTCTGGAGAGCTCTGTAGCGAGAGGGCTAAGGGTTCTAGGAGTCTGAGCCATGGGAAAGGAAGAGTCCTGTGGGTGAGGTTGTGATGCGGACGAGGCAACGCTGTTACCACTTGACTCGAAGCCAGAAGGCCGTGGAATAACCGGCGGTCTACCTCTATTATACGCGACGTCAAAAGTGCAACCAGCACATGCGGCGGTGCAAACCTCACAGGGTTGGGTACCATTACATCGGATCTTGCGCCTAAGGTTTGCGTCAGAATACAGCTTAACTTTCAGCAGCCATGAAAGCGAGCCTAAACTATGTGTATGGCATCACTTTACTTTTTACAACGATCGCAAGCCCGGACAGCCCTTGCTAGCTCAGTACCATTCCTCTTCCGCTTCCGTGACGGCTGTGAATTGTCTCGGCTGGGGTTCATCGGAGCCGTCTGGTAGGTACTCGAACGCATGATAACTGCGACCGACGTCCCGGAGACATCAGGTAGGTCGAAAGAAGTTCATTCCACCTTGAAATGGCAGCGGATAACTTTCCGAAAAGTTAAAGGGAAAAAAAGGTAGTGTACGATAGGGTGGGGAGTCATTTGTTGATGCAAGTGCAACTAGCTATCCCCCGCCCCCTTTCTCCATACAAGGCCCCGTGGGGAAGTCGGTGCAAGGGTATACCGAACACGATGCCGGCAGTACTAGTCTGCAGTAGTGCGACCCCCTTAAAGTTGGGGTGCGGAGATACGCCTTCATAGGGGCACACTTTTTTTTTTTATTAATCGCCATGATGCTTTGTGCACCGCTTGCCAAGTCCATTTATCAGTATTTCATACATGAATATAAGCGCGTAATGAATACCTAGTTAGTGATCTACAGGCAAGAGTATCTGTTCCCCTATTCCTAATACACGGGGTTGACACTACTACAAACAACAAACGTTCCCCTTCACTCTCTACACACCAATTATCACGTATTACTAAGACTGGATCTCACGGATAGTAGCAGCGCTGGATGCAGAGGGTCTCGTGCGGCAGGCGCGCAAGATCGTTGCCGAGTACGGCTTCAAGGCCATCAAAGTGAAGGGTGGCGTATTTCCGCCAGCCGAGGAGGTGGCGGCTGCTCGAGCTCTGCGAGTCGCCTTCCCGACGCGCCGCTACGGCTCGATCCCAATGCCGCGTGGTCCGTTGAAACCTCAGCTTGGGTCGCCCGCGAACTGGCTGGTGTCGTTGAATACTTGGAAGATCCGACTGGTGAGATTGATGGTAGTGAGTAACATCCGGAGTCATTTGATCCCCCCGGCTCTTCCTAGCCTGTCTCCAATAACTGAAGATGTGGTCTTACCTAAAGACTATACGGTACATACCTAAACATGCTGACTCTTGATCTCAAAGTGGCGGCCGTTGCGTGAGAGGCATCCATGCCGTTAGCCACTAATATGGCTGTCGTCGCCTTCTCCCACCTGCCGTCATCTATCCGCCAAAATGCCGTTCAAGTTGTCCTCTCCGATCATCATTTTTGGGATGGGCTGCGCCGCTCACAAACGCTGGGACCCATTTGTGCCACATGGGGCATCGGCTTGTCGATGCATTCAAATAGGCACTGTGAGTGACAGAAGCACAGAATGCAGATTCTTGCCCGGACCCTAGTCTATCATCCCTTTTTAAAATAAACAGAAATGGAAGTCTCCTGTTTGGAGTTTTTTCGCTTTCCTCTCATGATCCAAATTCTGGGGTTTTTGTCATACTACCATTGACAGAAATGGCTGACCACTCCTTACCCCTATTGCTACCACAGTGGGTATATCACTTGCAGCGATGACACACCTCGCGGCCGCGACGCCCAACCTCGACTACGCATGCGACACGCACTGGCCATGGAAGAGACGTGACGAGGACGTCGTGATTGACGGAGTGCTGCGATAGGTAGACGGCGGATTAATGGTGCCTACCACGCCTGGGCTCGGAGTTGAGTTAGACACAGAGAGAGAGGTTAGCCCACCTCCACCAGCAATATCTTGACTGCGGGCTAAGAAAACGCGATGACACTACTTATTTGCAGAAGTTTCAGCCGAATTTCTCTGCCAAAATCCCCAAGTGGTGAGGCACAAGTGTGGCGTGAGTTGAGGATGTAGGTATACAGTATAAATTTTTATTTTAAAAAACGAGTTTAGTTATATTCAGTCTCAGCGACTGTAGACCCATCAGAGCACCGCGCCCTAGCAGTATCCTAGCGTGCATTGCAAGCATTAGTGTAGCCATCAATGTGCACTAAGCTACAGTAGGTAGGCCACACTAGGTACTGCAAGTATGCTACGGCTCGCTTCCCCGCTGATCGCCATTGATTTAGTAGGTACTTACTCATATATGGCTTTTCAGTTGGTCTCGTCTCTAATGACCAGTATTCCGGGGTGTGGCATCTTAATCAGCGAGTAGACAAAGTTCAAATCTACTATCATGCTGTCATGTTATTTTATTTGCACCGGTCTCTTTCGATACACTGACATGCCATCATGTGTTGTGTCTACAGCAAAAATAGCCTGTAGACTGGCCTGGTGTCATGAAAATACAAACCCCACCCCCAAATTACCAATTACAGATGTAAGTAGGACGGATGGGCGAGGCCACCTACAGTGGCCGTCGACTCAAGCTGGAGTGGCCGTAGCCTCCACTTAGGTAGCGCCACACCCAAGTTAACTGGCAACCTTACAAGGGTCACATATCCACCTGTTGTACTTACTATAAAGACACATACCGGCGAGACCGGTACCAGAAAATAAAAGTATACATTACGTTGAAGCAATTACTGCGTGCTAGTTAAACATTAATGTTGCTAAAGCTGTTGCAAAGTTGGCTATTGTAGCGCGTATATTGAGGTTGTTTTGATATTATTACTGCTAACAGTTTTGCAACTATTTTCGCAACATCAAAAAAATCGCGAACCTTATTAATTAACAGGCGGCAATTGCCTCAACGCGCGACGAAGTATCTATGGGCTATTTTAGAGAAGGTACAATAGGTAGATATATGAGTTGCCAGTAGATTGGTTGTGGCGCTACCTAAGTGGAGGCCACGGCCACTCCAGCCTGGACCTACGGCCACTGTAGGTGGCCTCGGATGGGCCAATTAGGGGGCGCAAATATAGTGACATGTACCTATAACGATATGTTATACAACTGCTGACTTACTTGTCCTCGTCCTTATCCTCCCACTCTTGCAACCAAGGATCTTTAAACAACTCTCTCGCAGTACCACGCTGTGCTGGATCCCACTGGAGCATCTTTCCCATGAACTTTAGAAACCTCTTTTTCTCATTCCCTTCCAGGTTGATTTCCATCGCCTCAAGCGACGTAGAAGCGGGAATGTCAATCCCAGCTATGAACTGGCCTGTAGGTTCATATTCATTGTGAGTACACACATGCTCCTTGCGTTGTAGATAAACAGGGAAGCCACTCACCCTCGGAGGAGAAGAACTCGCTCGTTAGGCGACCTCGGGCTAACAGATTCTTCGGTGGCGGTCCCAAAACCGCGATGATTTCGGCGAGTTGGGCCCGGCTTCGATACTCCTGATGCTCTGGGTCAAGGCCACGGAAAAGGTCTCTTCTCTCATACAAACTCCAGATCTTCACTCCTTATTAGCTGCTGGCCTATTTTATTAGGGTAAGAAGGAGGAAAAGGACGTATTGATGTCGCATACCACACATCCGATATTCCATAGATCAATCTTGTAATCCCATGAGGCGTCCAAGGTGACCTCGGGTGACCTGTAGAATGTAGGCTGGACAACACCGTAATGTTCTTCGTCCCCGAACACGGATACACCGAAATCGCAAAGAACTGCATTACCAACTTTCGAAGAATATCGAAATCCTCTCGACGCATAAATCACTCTGCCGTCTACTTCCTTTCGTCGGCAAGGGTTACGAATTTCCTCCTCTTCAAAATCAGAAAAGACAGAGTGATCATATACGTTGTATAAAATATTCGTGGTACTTATATCTGTAGAGTATAAGCCGATAAGTATGTAGTTTTATTTTAAGCTCTTACCAGTGTGGATGATCTGGCATTCTGTGTGTAGGTAATCTACAGCGAGGAGTAGGTCTTTGAGAAGACTCCGTAAGAAGTTTGTTTGAAACCCTGGAGATCGGTGCTGATGGAGGATATCTGCAACACTTCGCCCGAGAGGTCGGTGGACGAGGCAGAGGTGTTCTCCTTCCGGCCCAGTTACTGTGAACGAGTCAAGGAGACTTCTAACATTGTTTCGACCTGGATGGCGTGATCGGCGTTGCTGTACGCGCTCGTACATGGCAAGCTCTGTATTCACACTATCTCCCAGTGTATGGGAACATATGAGGACCTTCAAGGTAACGTGGCGGTGTTTTCTGTGTCTCAAGTAAGCAAACAAGCATGGGAAACTCGAAGACCGCAGTGCGAGTATTACTGTAAGTCGCGTGCTAGCCAGACTGTGGAAAAATAACCGAAGCCAAGTTTTCCAACCACTTGATATCGATTGGCGAACACTTCGCCAATCCGGACAGGATAGTAACGTGTTGCGTCATAGTCCTTCAATCGTTCTTCCTCGAATTTCTCGTCTTGGGGGATCTGGATAAAGCCAGTGCTTGGAAACACGCGGGGCTGTAAAGGGGCGCGACAGCAGAATAGACGTAACATTCGTGAGAATAACGACATTATCAAAACTTGGGCCTGCGAGTGGATAGATGAAAAGAGGGAGACTATTTGTTTGAGATGAAAAGATGTTTGCATGTTTATTTAAGACGACGCAGAGGAGTGCTTAGTGCGTCACCTGGGTAGTACAGAGAAACGTTGAACAGGGGCTCGGATAAAGTCCGGATTATATTTTCACACTGTGAGATTAAGATACAGGCCGTCTACCACTATCGATCATTGGCCTTGAGTTCATTTAGCTGGATGATCTTTCTCTCTCCCCGGATCAGAACATGTATAACTTTCAGAACGTATTATTTAGTATGCCGGTCTGGTGAAAACGCTTTCGGGGTCTCGCCCAACCAAGCTACTCACCGGCAGCATTTGGAAACAGTAAACCATAAGCGACGAGAGATGAATGCAGGATGAGTGGTACGACGGGATACCAGTATAGAATATGTAGCACCGTCGGGACAATGTATCACATAATGTTGACTCATGTGTGATTGTGAAGATGTTGTGTTGAACATGTTTGAAGCTTTTCAGGCCGTATAACTCTAGGCGATTTTGTCTTCAAAATGTTGACTCTCGCTCATAGCCGTCCTAGACTCAGTAGTAGACTACCCCTCCAACTAAACTTTACCGGCCCAAACGAATTCGATGTCTTCGCATCGCGGCTTAGCCAAGCGGGTTCTCGGCTATCCAATTGAAAGCTTGACGCTGCATGGCAATGGGCTCTTAACCAGTATCAGAAGAACGGAGCTATCGAGGTATGTTAGTTAGAAGTAGAATAGCTATTTTGTTTGATTTCATTACTAATAAAATCATAGCGAGCTGGCCAAGAAGTTGATATATCTGTTTTGTTAGTATTTAAATACGGTTAAGTCGTGCTTTTGCAGGGTAGTGTTGATATATTGCCTTAACAGCGCTCCCGGGGATGGCTCCAGCCCTGTCCATGTATCTCACTACAATCCAGAAGACACAAGAGAGACTATCAGCATCCGGCTTATGTCGAAAAATGGTACACTACTCCCGGGAACACATCACGTTTTCAAAAATGGGAAAGGAACCGAAAAGAAAGGCGAGGTGGCTACATGATTACATGAAAGTTGACCCGGAGGTCACAGCAGGAGTAGTATGTTAGGTCGTCTCAGAAAGTATTGAAGTCAGGGAACTCGGTACGATCCGCTCTCAACACCTACATGTATCTTTATCTCCACCGCATAGCCTCTGACCTGTTTCCTCCTTTTAATCATCCCGAATTAAACCATTATTCTGCTACGTATGTATACTCCTCGACAAAAGAACTTTTGTCTTACAATGGTACGACCTGTAAAAACCAAAACCCTAAAGGATATATAGTTGTAGCCTAGATCACGAAGAAGTTCGGTATATTTTCGTGCGACAATAGGAATTCATGTAACTCTTATACTAAGACTTCGCACATAAAGCAATCCGCCATACTATTGCAAACCTCCTAAATCTAACGTTTTGACGATTCAAGTAAAGTTAGCAATTCACACAGGCTCGAAGTCGTCTTTGTAAAGCTAAGATCAATAGATTCTTACAATGTGTTAGCAAACTATCATTACTATGGAAAATGGCAACTTACCGTAAATGGTGATAGAAGCACCTTTACCACAAGCAAAATACATCTGCCACTCGTTCGGAAAGAGTTGGATTATAGGAACACATACAATTTGGGGACTAGTATTGAAGTGGAGCGCCACTATGTGGCTAGCCTAGCCACTTAGGTGACTAAGCTAGGAGGATAAAAGTCTAAGGGGGCAACCATATCGACTTAGTTAGAAGATGACTAGACACTCACTTCACATAGCATGAATACAGTCAACAGTTGAATTTTTAATTGATCATTCATTCCCCTTGAGATTTATACCGCAAGAAGTGTAGGTGTAGGCCTATATCTTTCGGTGTGAATTCCCCTACAATCGGGAATTCACTTCAGTATCTACTATGTCGCCTGAACTTTTGGAGCACTTTTGGCTTGGATATCCGGAGTGGTGCTGGCTTCGTTCTGGATCCGGTGACCCAGTTTCAATAATCGAATTCCCAGCGAAGCCGATGCATTAGGCACGTTTTTGCTAAGCCGCTATCCGAATGGTCAATAGTGTCAAGCGGTCCGTTCACGGGCATGTGCTTTTTCGTCTCAATAGACACTGCGAATAGGGCTATATCCAACTTTGTCGTATGTTGTCTGATTCACATGTGGTGGGTTGTCCTAACCCACTTACAAAGCTTTGTATCTTCTCCAAGTTGCTATTAATAGATTAGTCCACCATCTCTAGCGTCGTTGGTTTGACAGCTGGCTGCAGCGGCATGAAATTTCACGGCGCGACTACGCCGTTCCTTAGGAGTCATCGGCTTCAACTCGCAAGAAAACAGGTCCTATACGCTCTTAGTTGCAGCAGTGTAGTAGCAACATTCGACATACCTAACGCTTAATGAGCTGCTCACAAGTTTTAGAGCGTTTGATTTTCAGAGATGCCCTCGCCTGGCGAAGTCCATATAGATAAGCATGGGAGATGGTTGGCTAAGTCTCTCGACCTGCTCCGGCAGGTAGGTATTTGACGGGAAGCATTGAGAAAACTGCAGTTCGTTGTAGGTGTTGTTCAGTGAATCTGAGCCTCTAGGTGTAGGTAGAAGTAGCGATTCCAAATTTCTGCCTGCTGCAGACGCACGGTTGAGGCGCTTTGCTTGGCTAATAATCAAAATTTGCGGCACAGTTGACTGTCAGCAGGCTGACCTCATGCGATGCGAACGAACCAACCGCACATGCAGAGCGATCGAATCTCGCTAAGAACCCTCAATCCGCAGGACTCACCGCTGAGAAACCACGGATTTCATTCGGTTTATAACAGAGTATGAGATGTGGCGGTAACCAGATAACCAAGTGAGCTTTCCGACAGCGATAGGTGTGGTGTAAGACCCAACTACATCTGCTCTAGCGTGGGACACATTCCCAACGTAACAACACCTCATGCGACTTGGCTATTTTAAGTCCCGTTAGAAACGTGACCCAAGTCCCTTATCTCTCTCAGTTAAACGAGATGTTGCATTCCTGTCTTCTGGTGTGCTATAATACTTAACATTAACACGCAATACGGGGATACGTGCTGCGCCGTTAAACTGGGCTGAGATTACCTGTTCCAGGAGTCCCCTATCCCAGGTTGCTCTTTGCCAAGCTCACCGATTAGGGACCTGGGCCGAGCTGAGCGTCTCATTCGTTCATCTCAACGGTTTCCAGGCCCAACTGCAGCGGCGCTGACCCGGAAGAACCATTCATAACAGGGCTGAGCATTGTTAGGTATTGGACAAGGCAAACATGACTCTTGGCAACACCGCAGAAGCGTGGTGAAAATGTGAAGGTCAGGCAGCCCAACCTCTGCGGATGAGTCAACATGGGAGCATAAAATGTTCAGTCGACCATGTTGAAGGCTCTTCGCTAGCTACCGAAAAGAAATTGAAAAGTATACGACCGATCCCTCACTTTTGCTTTCTTCACAGTTCTCTTCCCATCTTTCTAATACCATAATAATGGCTCTCGAATTCTTTGCTGGTCACATTGCCGACAACCTGAACTTGGGCAATCTCACACTCTCTACTCCTGATGTTGCCGATATTAGCATTAGTAATGCCGTGTTGGAAGAAAGAGATGATCCCCAGACTGTGAATATTTTCTTTGATAATCAGGATGCCAACGTTCAGTTGGCTGCTTCTGTTGTCGAGGCCTGCGCATCCCAGACTGTCTATGCCGTACGATGCACAGCTGGGACAGCAACCTACTGCGGTGGCACTGGTCCTGTACGTTGTCCCAAGGCCAAGGCAAAGTAATAATATTAACAGACTAACACCATCAAATAGACCGCCACCATCACAGAGAATGCGAGCCAATATATAGCTTCAACAACTGCATCAGTCAAGACTGAGGGGCATGAAGCCAAACTCACAGCTATTGAGAGTTGCGAGCTAGATGGTACCACTAAAGCGATCTGTGTGGGAACCGCTGTGCTCTCGGTCGACGGTGAGCAGAACTCAAATACAGGCACGACTACCTACACAGACGCGGCCACGCGCCGTTTCGACGTCAGCATCACGGCGGGTAACGACAAGCTCGCCAACCCGACAGGAAAGTGCAGCGCCGCTTCGAATATCAACACCCGGGCCGTCGCTTTATGGGGCTTGCTCGGTGCTATCGGTGCCATTGGTGTTATGACGCTCTAGCCAACCATGACACAAGACTGCCATACTGGTGCCTGAGCATATAATACCCATGAGAAAAATGCATGTGTGCCTTTTTGGTAACATTAGAGAGATCGGAAATAATGGTCTGTAAACCCGAATAGGGGCCTGGGCGATGTTATAGTTGGTAATATTACACCCATAATCATGGATTATACTAGTAGCGTTGTACAATGCTTTAATCCGTTAAATCGGCTATTCTTCTCGATGAGAACCCTTTTCAAAGATTTCTCTCTCCAGTGTATCCAGCTCATATTGTTCCTCAGCCGCCGACTCGGCTGGATTTTGCTCGGGCGTATCGGTGTCAAGCAACTCGTGCCTGTGAGCCTTCTCTCCTTCTGAAAGCTCACTCAGTGTTGTGTCACCATTAAGCTCTCCTACTTGCGATCCCCTATAAGTTTCTGCATCGGATAATCGATGCGGTGATTTGTCTACGGGACGACCCAAGTGTCTCCGGTCTGAGCGACGTTGCAACCACCATGCTGTTGTTAGCGTACCAGTGAAGACCCAAATGCTGATCGCGCCCGCAAGTACCGCCCAGGCACCAATATCAAACCTGAAGAGGCCCTTGTATATCGATGATTTGTCGTACAACATGGAACGGGCTCCAAGAGCCAAGGAGAAGAGGGTCCCTACGGCGGCTATCGACGAGGCGGTGGCGAGCCACGAGAGAGCGACGGTGAAGATTGGCGGAATGAAGCAAGGCAGTGCTGCGGTGACCAAGACTAGGAACACGAGTGCGGTGGTAAGGGGATGCAAGGCCGTCAGCACCGGGGCGAGACGGGAGATGAATGCTATAGGATACTCTGTGAAGTCTTTGTCTACTATAGAGGTTTTATAGCCGTTTCCACGAAAGCAGTTGGGCGCCATGGTTGTGGTGTCGGTAACATCGCTGTATCGGTTGATTAGCATGCAATTCCAAGGTGACTGGGGTAAAACACCTGAACTCACTCTGAGGAATCAATTTCCCAGGCGATGCAGTAGCCAAACGTGCCCACCTCCAATACCGGATTGTAGCCGTTCACATCAACATATGGCTGTTTCAAGTTGAAAAGCGACATGTCGCTCGCCGGCACTGTCGCGTCGGCAACGAGAAAAAAGGCCAACGAGATCAAGATAGTGACAAAACTCGACAAGATGAGTATGCTGTGAATCGACACGGTGCATGAGCGAGCATGTCTCTTATGCCATGGTTGCAATGACTCTATAGAGGCCTTGGGCGCCATCGTAGTCGCGAGGTTGGCAGTGAGATCGTAAGATAGTCGAAAAATCAAAAGAACCTTCATAAAGACCCTCTCGTTACTTTCAACAAGTGCTTTATACGCTACCGTCTTCTGCTTTTAAATGTCTAGCAATATATAAGGCAATAAGGATGTCGTGACGTGCTAAATTGCTGTGCCGCCTGCAACTCAACTCAGCCACCTGTGCATCGATACATGATTGGCTTCAAGGAGGGTTAATGCAGGCTGGTTGTCAATCATGAATCCCAACAGTAACCTAAGAGGACTTTTATGAAGATCATCAGGTTGTGAATCGGGCTGCTACCAACACAGAGACGAGCGGGCGGTTAGTTATGGCTTGGCTGATGTCAGGGGTGCCTTTCCACGAGTGGCTGAGTTCTGATCCTGTAGAAATGCATCGCTAATTCACTTTCTTCCACTTTGAAATTATCCTGTATGAAAATACTGATATAAATATACTTTACTTAGTTACAGTGCCTATAATTACACTTCTTAACTCCACAATCGTGTGTTGTGGGCTGCAATGTTCGATTGTTAGAGCGAGGAACTCCAGCCATGAACTTTTCAAGCCAAATTATCCAGACAGTGAGTGAGTGGCTTGCTATGATAAAGCCGATTGCCATTATTCACGCGCGGTATTCCACTGGAAAGTAGAATTGCACAGATGAATGAATCGTTAACTTTGTTCTACTCGGGAGCTATTCTACACAATGTCCAGTAAGCGCCCCCAACCGTAATGTGTCGCCAACCTAGAGTAATAAGCGCTCGGTTCGGCCTTGCGACCGCCTAGAAGTATTCTTCGTACAGTATCGCCCCTTTCAATAATGTCGACTTCCTAGAGAACTTCGATAACGGGGTAGTGAAAAGTATATATGCTTCAGCGGTATTTCATGTTCAGTGATCCCACTGCCCAAAAATCTCGATATCACTACTGGGGGTTTCATAATGAGTGAGTCCAGAGGATGGGATATTCAATGATCCTCCAAAATTGAGGCTATCCGCTCCCCTCAATTGGAGAAGGTGGCATATTGATTTTCTCGCATTAGTTGGTTTCGGCCATTTGCTCCACAAAGGCGTTTCGACCTCTAGGACTGCTGCGCCGAGGTTCGTCTTCATCATCTATGGCCTTGGCACTGGCTGGAGTAAACTGACGAGTACGTTTGACGCCCTTGTCGGAGCCGCTAGCAATACGGCTCTCAGTTGTCGTAGTTGATTCATTGCTTTCATGGGTAAATAGAATACCAGAGTTCGTTAAATCGTTTCCGAACTCCGGACCGGAAATTGATCGATGAGAAAAAGCAACAGAGTAAGTGCTTTGACTCGGTGGTGAATTAGTGATGCTGCTTGTATCGCGGCTTGTTTTACCTAGTTGGCCATATACTGACTGTGACACCTTACGCATGTCAATGTGATCTAGATCTACTGGAATGTCCATCGCAGGCTCATTATTGTTGTTCAGTCGGTTTTCCTTACGCGACTTGATCTCGGGAGCCGGGATAGCAATATTGGATCCCTGAATCGGAAGTGGATGGGGTTGGTTCAACAGTGACTGAGTGAGAGACGTCGCAAGCTCAGTCGAGAAATTGGTGGTACTCGTGGTGAAGAAATCAGTAGAGGGTGGAGTGTCTGATGCGTATCAGTACGGCGAGTATCGAGCAGACAGAGTTCGGGAACCGGTGGGAGGCACGAACTTACTCCCCGGAGTCCCCATTTTGCCGATGTCAATGCCAAGATCATCAACAAAGCTCGCTTCAGCTAAAGCAGTTGGCGTATTTGCCGGTGCTTTCGGTGCAATATTGCTGGTATCAGGGTCATCAACACTCGTGACCCCGAAATTCATTGGTTGAAAATCGGTCATGAGTTGAGCACCAGTAGAGTTGGATGAGCTGTAGTCTGGCATGCTGGTGTCGGATGTCGATATCTTGCTATGGGTGTTGGCCCTGCGGCTTGAAGGCTTCTCCTTTCCCATGTCACTTGTTTGAGGGTTTCCAACAACCCCAAGATTGTTCGGCCATTCAAATAAATAAGACATGTCGGGCTTGTTCGGGTTGAAGGGATCGGTATATCCGACCTGGTGCGTATTTGCACCACGCTGTATAAGGCTTTGGGTGTTAGGCATGTTCGCAGTGAATGAGTTCGTATTCACTGGACAGACGTTGGCAGATACGGAGTTATTATATCCAGAGGAGCTCATTGTGCTCTTGACAAAACTCGATCGTCGGCGTGGAGAGTGAATATGAGCTTCGGGACCATCGTCATGCTGCTGTGAAGGTACAGGCATAGTCGGATTGAAAGGGCCACGGCGCCACATGGCAGGATTCGGCCAGGCGATGCCGGAGCTCTCAAGGATATCTGTCACGTATGAAGATTAGCTTGGGGGTCCTTGTTTGATAAGTAGGACCACGGTTTACCAAGAGGGGCATGTTGGAATGAGAAGGCAACGACATTCTTGACTCTTTCTATGGGCACCGTCAAGGAATCTCGTGGGAAGCCCTCGCTAATGACAATTTTGATACGTCCGACCTCGTCTGCTGGGCTCCAGTAACTCTGTCTAAGCAGCTCGCTACGGAATTGGGGGAATTTAAGAACCTCGAGGTCACCGTTCTTGGTGAAGTCTGGCGACGTAGTCAGCGTAAATGAAGTAGGGTACGTATGTTGGCTGGCCACACCGAAGCTATGGTTGATGAGTTGAGGCCACGGGCCTGTACGATTGAACGAAGATGTCCTACAGGTACATAGGGGTTAGATGCTATCTCTCTCCTATAGGGCTAGTAATGGGATGTGCAGGACATACGCGACTAGGCGGCCATCGACGAGGACACGAGCCTCAAACTTGACCAGCTCTGGATGCTTGCTGTAGTTGCGGGTGAACTGGCTGACGTCTGGCGTCTTCCAGGAATGAAGAGATATATTGAAAGGGGTTCCAGGTGGAAGGCCGGGCATGAAACACGTCATGGTGGGCAAGCCGAATGAGCCATTGGTATAGGCAAACTCTACGGGAGTGGTGACATGTCAGCAGGTTGCCAAGGTAGCACGATCTGTAGCCGTCGTCATGGCCCAGGGGGTCGTGAGGCTATCCTGGGGCAACCCTGGACATCACGAAGAACATGGAGAGGTGAGAAACATGCCTGTGTCGTGGACAACGTGACAATTGGTCTTGAACTCCTTGATGGGGACCTTGGAGTCCTTGGGGAACAGGAGCACGTCCCATTCTTCGAACCGCATTTTCGCCGAGATGAAAGATGAACAAGTTGGGTAAGTATTTGAGCCAAGAAGTCGAAGTAGTGAGAAACGACTGTCAATGAAATGACATAACAAGCAAGGTCGTGGGGAGACGAGCAAAGTAATACCTGGCGGAGAAAGGGCTTTTCCCGTGGCCGAGGTATTGTGAACCGAGCGTGTCGGTGGATGAGTCGATACTTGATGCAGGGGGAATTTCTGGTGCGAGGAAAAAAGAGGGAGGTCGAGGGAGAACAAGTTCTGGGACTTTTCTGTTTTGTTTTCTAGGCGCCGTGGCAGGAGACAACGGGTAGGTAGTGGGCCGTTCTTCACTTCAACATTCTCGGGGCAGGTAAGAAGATGATAAGCGTAATTGGGCCAAGGTGAGTGAGATAAACAGAGCATGGGAAAGAACCGATCTGAACAGGTACCTACCCAGCCAGAGCCACCCTGAAGAGGTGCCGCTGTGCAGGCTGGGAAGGTACGCGCATTGGCAATCACTGCCACGGAACAGTTTTGCGGCTTCCACAGCTCCCTGCCCCTGAACCACGCATATCCCACTACAACATCTGATCCGATCAAGTAATTAAGATTCCGTGTTTCCTCTGACACTCACGATTGTGGCCATGTAGACTACCACCATTCATCATTCATCATCCATCATCCAGCATCCAGCATTCAGCAAAAGAGCCGGGCAATGCCTTTTGTGTTTGAAGAGCTGCCGGAGCAAACGTCTTGAAGCATTAGTGGAACTATGCTTGCTTGAAAACACGAAGAAGGCTGTTTTGTGAACATATTCAAAACCTCCTCCAGGGGTCTATGGTGTTGGACATAAGTACGGAGAAAACATGAGCCAATTGTCGTCGATCACTGTTGCTAGCGATGGCGGCGTATGCTGTAGGGAAATGGATCAAATACCCATTTCTTACGGTATAAATGTCGTGGCTATCAGTTGCTAGTTCGACATGCTCCTAGTCATCCTGGTGGAGGTATTGTAATTTGGTTTTGTGACGACGGGAGTCGATAACAATGACCCCTTGGGCACTATCCAGGATGCTAGCACGATGAGCTCAGATATCACCTGGCCATGACAAAACTGCAGAGCCCGACTACATTCTGCCAATGGACCTTGGTATGATTCTTCAAACGACAAAGCAATTGTTCATGATGTTCAAAAGAACTGAGAGCAGAGCCACTTAGTCCACATGGCACCTCCTGGGTCGTCTTCAAGGAAAAGGGCGTACGGTTTTCAATTTGTGTTAGGCTTGAGTCTTGTTAAACGTCCTGCGCAGTCTCAATAGGGAATTGCACACGGAAAGAAATGGCATTTCAATAGATTCAAACAAAGGAAAAGTCGTATTTCGCGAAGTCCAACATACAAGGTCCCGATCTATCTCTAATAGAGCAGGTCACCATTTCTTTCCACCGGTTCTTATTTACGTTTTATTCACGTTGTGGTATCTATACAAATGGTTTAAGCTTGAGCGTCCCCGGACTGGAAGGGCTCCGGATCACCAGGGGCTCGCGCCTATCGAGGAAAAAGAATATCAGCATGAGGGTACCAATTAAGCTCAGGTTGCCCGAATGAGAACTTACTCTAACAGCACCAGAACCGCCAAGCTCCCGCTCCAGACCACCTTCGAACTCCCGAGGGAAAGACGGCTTGTCTGGATACAGTCTGCCAACCACCCAGCATACTCCAACGAAAGCGGCGATAAAGGCACCAATCTGCGCGAACGCCATTTTTGAGCCGACCCAGGTGTACTCATACGGGCTGAAAATTCCAAGCACATCGTGGTCTTCATGAACGGGCTCGCCGAAGTTCCTGCGCTCTTGCTTGTCCCACCAGTCTCCATGGGGATCGCGGAACTGACGCTTGACTCGAGGGGGGTTGAGGAAACCTCCATTCTGGCCCGGGTCTTCAGCTTCGCTGAGCGTGGGATGGTCGGGGTACTCCTCAGCGATCTTCTTGCCGGTGAATGATTCCGGGAGGAATGTTCGCTGCTGGACGATTGGCAGTCGGCGCGATGCGGCCATGGAGGCAGCGCGCAGAGCCGAAGCCCTGGCAACTCGTTGGTAGAGCATCTGGGGCGACACGTCAGTTAAAGCGGAAGACGGCGCAACAGACAGGGGCCAGGCGACGTTAATTGGGATGTACCGTGGGCTTGTTTGGTCCGCAATGCTCTCCGAAATCTCGATGATGAGGTAGTGGTGAGCAAGTGTGGTTGTTGCTTGGATAGAGCCGAGTGAATTGAATCGACTGGAGCTCTAAGGCGAAGAGAAATGATTGGATGGATGGGTCAAGTAGGTGCCACCTTTAGTGACTTCAGGTAGTTTGTATCGAGCCTGTACAGAGCAGGTGTTGGAAGTCAGCGAGAAAAATGGGCCCCGGTCACTGCATCTACTGTACAGTAGGACCGAGCACGGACCACTTCTTGGTGTTAATGACCCAGCTGGGGTGCGCGGGCGAGGCGGAGACCAGGACGAAATTTTTAAATCATCATCATTCTACGGGAAACGGCATTTCCAGCATAAAATCCATCATCAACATCGACACAGAGGGCCTGCAATGGCCAGAACACGATATCTGACTCAGCTGCCGATTCTCTATCTGTAGACGTAGATTTTATCCTCTCCAATGCGGATTCCATCGAGATCTGCGTGCTCCTTTTGCTTGAGACACCCCGGACAGCTATGACGAGCACCGCGTCGCCCGGGCCTGCTGCACCAACACACGGCGTCGCCAACCCCAACATCGCCACTTCGTCGCACCACGACCACGACCACGACCCCGACCAGCCCGCTGCCACCATAGACACGAACCCGAACATCAATGGTGACCATGGCCTGCCTGCCCAGCCCGAGACTAACGGTGACGGTGCCGATGCGGAGGCTGCACCTGCCGCCGCAAGTCGAGACCACGATGATGACCACGATGCACCCGATGCACACAACACAAACGATGCATCTGAAGATGAGCGGCCGGCCAAACGACGTCGAGTACGTGAGGCGACGCCGCCTAAGCCTATACGTCGACCCAAGCCCGAATCGCCCCCCTGGAAAAAGATCGAAGCAGAAGGTCCGACTTCTTTCCTGGCAGATGGAAAGCGGAGATCCGGGCGGACGAACGCGTTACCGCTGGAACTGCAACCGCGAAGCACCAAGCGGATGACCAGAAACTCTCTAGGCGGCACACAGAGCACTCCCAACTCCAAAGACCGACGCGCGAGCACACACACAGCCGCGAGCGGGACACAAAGACATGTAGCTACTCCGAAGCCATCTTCCGCGAAACCACCTCCACCCCCTGCCTCCAGATCCAGTGCGCGGAAATCTCTAAGCAGTGCTCCGAAGCCATCCCCCAAGGCGAAAACCTCGTCAACACCTTCACACCCCCCTGCCGAACCCCCAAAGCGCTCGCTTCCCACCCGGCGTAGCTCGAGGACGCGGCGAGACAGCGCCGAGATCCCAGCTCGAGTCCCTGAGACTCCAGATAGTCCGAATTCATCGCGAGCCACTAGGATTCGCGTGCGAGTCAAGATCCCGACAATCCCCATCGTCCATCCCGCTCAAGTCAATGTCTTTCCAGGTCAGACAATTGCTCGGCCAAAAATAGCGTCAACATTTGACGAGTTCATAGCGCGAGCTCCAACGCTCGATATTCAGGATGGCGGTTGGATGGATGTGGCTGATGACGGGCCGCCCTATACACAAGAATTGGCCGAGAAAGATGCCCGGGTCATATTGCGAATCGAGGAGGAGGTCGAGCCTGGCGGTTTGCTTAGCGAGGGGCGATCGAGTCTTTTTGCGCCAGAAGCGGTGGAAGAGCCCCCCCGGCAATGGGCGCATATGGACCATCTTGTAAAGCAGATGGCAAACTTTCGGAAGCTGATGGTGATGGAGCATCAGAGGCATAAGGCTACAGCGAAAAGGCTAGCCGAAGCCTGCAGGGACGAGTGGCTTTGTCGCCAGCCCAAAACTGCCGAGGAGATAGAAGCTGAAGCCCGCGCGGATTGCATTGCGCACTACAAAATCGTCGTCAAAGCTCTCACGGGTACTTGGGACAACGTCAAAACCGAGATCAACCGCCGACGTTTGGAGGAGTGGGAAGCTGCAGAACAAAAGCGCGTCAAGGCCGCTCTGAATGAAGCGGTAAGCATGTCGGAACTGAAGCTCCAGGCTCGGCGGACTCGTATCGACTCTGACGCCTTGTCGGATGAAGATGATGACGTGGAAGACCAAGATCTCGAGGACTCTGAAGATGACGACGGCGGCGATGAGATGGATGTGGATTCTGAAGAAGACGGCCATTCCAAACCTGGCTCCATTAATGATGAAGACAATATGACATCATCTGATGATGATGAAGACACGAAGTCGGTCGTATCCGACGAGGGCTTGACGCAAGACGAACTGCGAAAAAAGTATGCAAACATACCCAATCTTCCATCCCCCAAGGATGCAGAGAACAGCGGAGCAGCCAATGGCAATGAAGACGACATACAAAGCGACGATCCCGCCGATACAACAGATGAGTCGGTGGACATGGATGACGACCTAACTTCAAGCGATGATAGCTTGGACAGTGCAGAGGAGGTCGAAAGTGCGAGCGAGGACGAAGATTCCGAGGAGGGAGAATCGGCTGGTCTCCTCGGATTATTTTTTGGAAAAAAAGAGCTGAAGAAATTAAAAGAGGATGTCTCTATAGAGAACGACCAGCCTGTTGTTGATGATATGGCCACGGCAGAAAAAGGAAAATTGTTAACCAACGGTACCAATGTGGATATTACAGAAGCAACGACTAATAATACGGCCGTCCCGGAAATTAAGCAACCGACGTCAAATGGCCAGAATATGGTTGAACATGCAACCGAATCTTTACAAGCAACCGCTCATCCTCCTGAGCCCGAAGAAAATAATCAGTCAGAGGCTCGAGTTATAACTTCTTCATTGCAACCATGTGGTGTCGAAATTAAGATGGTTGGTGCTGAGCTCTCCAAGGAGAACAATATGCTGGGAGAAGATGACCTACCGCGAAAGCAGCCGGCGGCAGCTGCCGTAGCTAGCATTGAAGGCGCATCCGCTTTGTCCGATCGGCATCAACCCACCTCCGAGACTGATGCGATTACCAATTCTATGAGTCGGGATCGCAGCCAATCACTTCACACGTCAGAAACCAAACCCTCAGAAGTAGATACGGCGTCGTCGGTAACGAAATCGGGCGTCAGCCGGTCTACCACACCCCCTCCGCGCGTACCCAAGACTGAAGTCCCCTTCCTGTTGCGAGGGAACCTACGTGAGTATCAGCATTATGGACTGGATTGGCTTGCAGGCCTTTATAAAAATCAGACGAATGGGATTCTAGCCGACGAGATGGGTCTCGGTAAAACTATCCAGACTATTGCTTTATTGGCCCACCTTGCTTGTCACCACGAGGTATGGGGGCCACATCTTGTCATCGTTCCTACAAGTGTGATGCTCAATTGGGAAATGGAGTTCAAAAAGTGGTGTCCCGGATTCAAGGTTCTTTCATATTACGGCAGCATTGAAGAGAGAAAACGAAAGCGTCAGGGATGGAAGACCGATGATATCTGGAACGTGTGCATCACGTCCTACCAAATCGTCCTTCAAGATCAACAGGTTTTCAAACGCCGGCAATGGCACTACATGATTTTGGATGAGGCGCACAACATAAAGAATTTTAAGTCAAAGCGTTGGCAGACTTTGCTGGGCTTCAATACACAGGCACGACTATTGCTTACTGGAACCCCATTACAAAATAACCTTACGGAGCTCTGGTCTCTCTTATTCTTCCTCATGCCATCGGAGAATGGAGTGGGAGGGTTTGCTGACCTCGCGGAATTTCAGGATTGGTTTCACAAGCCTGAGTCGCAAATCCTCGAGAGTGGCCGTGAGCAAATGGATGACGAAGCACGAGCCATCATTGCTAAGCTGCACAAAGTTCTGCGACCATATCTACTAAGGCGGCTCAAGGCAGACGTCGAGAAACAGATGCCAGCAAAGTACGAACATGTGGAACTTTGTCGCTTATCCCGACGCCAGCGAGAGTTGTATGATGGCTTTTTAGCTCGAACCGACACAAGAGAGGCTCTTGCGTCTGGGAATTATATATCCGTCATCAACTGCCTCATGCAGTTACGGAAAGTCTGTAATCATCCAGACTTATTCGTTGAGCGCCCCATCATGACCTCCTTTCGACAACCCAAATCCGTAGTCGCTGATTATTCAAGTATGGAGGTTCTTCTACGAGGTAAATTACTCGCCGAACGTCCGATGACCACTCCTAGCTTAGGCTTCCTCAACTTGATCCCCACCCAGTACGAGAACCTGTCGGCGAGCGTTTGTGACCAAATACGCCACCTCACCTCTGACAGGACGCTCTTCGAGCTCCAGCAGACGCAGGAGGCTCGGCTCCATGTCGCTGAGAGGACACTTGACCCTGCCTCTGTGGAGTCAAACATTGCTTATCTTGACAGCATAGGGAGATGGGGCCGCTTGGAAGAGTTGCGACACTGTGTCTACGTGAATGGCTTCCGTCGTCAACAGCATCCCATCTATGGAAAACAGCTTACTGACTTTTTGACACTGGGTCTCGACCGGCAACCATTCAAATCTCGCCCCAAGGTACCTCAAAGGATAATGAGCTGGTTCGAGGAAGATTCACCGGCCATTCGCGCAATGGTACCTACCCTTGATCAACGCGCTGCTTCCATGAAAGCTTCCATTTCTAAGTTTGCTTGTATTACCCCCGCAGTCATCACCAGAGATCTAGACCAGTTTATTTTAGGCTCCAAACAAATTGAAGCGTTCAACGACATGAATCTCACCCTAGCCGCTCCAGTTCGCTACGCCCCTTTCATGCCAAAGGAATCTCCGCTTGACCCATGGCATGAGCCACGCATGAAGCTTAGCATACAGTTCCCCGATAAGCGGCTTTTGCAGTACGATTGTGGCAAGCTCCAAGTTCTTGACCGGCTCCTACGTCGTCTTCAAGCCGGCGGTCACCGGGCTCTTATCTTCACACAAATGACGAAGGTCCTCGATGTCTTGGAACAATTCCTCAACATCCACGGACACAAGTACCTCCGCCTTGACGGAGCTACAAAAGTTGAACAGCGTCAGATTTTAACGGACCGGTTCAATCATGATCCCCGTATTCTTTGTTTCATCTTGTCGACTCGGTCTGGTGGGTTAGGAATCAATCTGACCGGAGCCGACACAGTTATCTTCTACGACCAGGATTGGAATCCGGCCATGGACAAACAGTGTCAAGATCGGTGCCATCGTATCGGACAAACTCGCGATGTGCATATCTATCGGCTTATAAGCGAGCACACTATCGAAGCCAATATTTTGCGAAAGGCAAGTCAGAAACAGATGCTCGACGACATCGTGATTCAAGAAGGAGGTTTCACCACGGACTACTTCAACAAACTCTCAGTTCGCGACGTTATAAGCGGCACAACTGACGAGGCCGATATGGTTGGAGATGCGATGGACCGCGTTCTCGGCCGCGTAGAGAGCACTGACCAACGCACGGCTGGTCGTGTGCTAGAACAAGCCGAAGATCGAGAAGATGTGGCTGCTGCGCACGTGGCTGAGAAAGAGATCCAGGAAGACGAAGCAGATTTCGCCGAGAAAGCACCAACCGCACCCATATCCGGGGCCTCTAGTACACGGCACGGTACGCCTGCTACGCAAGACGACCATGGCATAGGACGGTCCAACTTGGGCCTGTTCTCCGAATCGGTCGACGTGGATGACACAGCGCAGGAGGTTGAGAATAATGCATGGGGCGAGAGAATGAATAGTATTGACAACTACATGCTCGCGATCATGAGCAAACAACTTGAGGGCGCACCACTTGAGCTGCCCAAAGATAAGAAGAAGAGCAAGAGTAAGAAAGGCAAAGACACACGAAAGCGCTAGTAATTTCTCATGGTCTTATGCATCACCTCGCCCTAAGATCGAGGCTCCGATCCTCCACTGCACCTCGAGTGTATATTATGAGGCTCCTGTTGCGCCCAGGAGTTACATATTCGATTTCGGTGTATTTGTAGACGCCCATGGCGATCGAGAAAGAAGGCCTATTTGCCTTTGTTATCACAGCAGCATATTGATTGCCAGGGTTTGTTTTGCAGTCATGGGTTCAAGAGCGAGAACAGTCGGGCGCTTGGCTTGTGTCAATATGGGAGTTCGAGTTGCATGGATAAAAGGGTAGCATTTTTCAACTGCGATACACAAAAAGGGGGAAAGGACTCTCCTCATCATGTTAATATTACTACTACAAATACTAAAAAGCAGCAAGGTCATCCTTGGTTGACCGAGCTGTGTTGCAGGCCCAAGTCTGCCACACCAACCTACCAGCAAGTTCTTTTTTCATACCTAAGTTGCAAGTGTAATGCTGTCGTAGACTTGAGGGACAACTTTTGGCCGCCTTGGCCCGCTACAGCCCACCGGGCCAGCCGATGGCCCCACCTCGCGATCCACCCATCGAGATGGTTCGACCCGTCCGGTGTTCTTGTAGGAGGTTTTAAAATGGCCGGTGTGGAGGAGCGGAACGCGGGGGGGGGGGGGGGGGGGGGGGGTAAAATTGGGGTAGTAAAAAGGGAAAAAAATATAGCTCAATAAATTTTTGGTGCAAAACCAATAAAAAATATAAAGATTACCCCC
>MU389348.1:0-16783 GCA_022578775.1 Xylaria venustula | reverse complement strand
GGTCTTTCTGCTGCGCTCGGCTTGTGTGGGTGTCGTGGGGTGGGGTCGGTGGGGGCGGGCGGGGGCCGGGGGGCGCGGGCGCCCGGCCCCGCGGCCTTGAAGATGGGGTCTGTACACAGGAAATAAAAGAGAGCAGAATTCATTGGTCTGGCTAACGCAGTACAAAGTAGAGCGAGTCCCCCCCCATCAGTTCGTGACTGACCCGATATCACGGAACCGCATAAAGCACCGGTTGGCAATCTTGGAACCTCCGAATTAGGCCCGCGACGTTCTCCGATATAAGGGTGCCGTCATAGGGCAATCCATAAATCTCGAAAGCGTTCGTGAATCGTCACAGAGAGTTGTACAGATTAAATTAATTCAACACGGTTCAATTCAATTGAGTTCGAGCACGCAGACGTTGATTGATTAGCAGCTAAAGGAGGCAGACGAGATGGCCTCGCAAGCCACGCAGGACTCACAGCACGGGGCTTTCCGCAAATACCTGCCAGACCTGAACACCCCGCGCTTCACAGCCATAGCCCAGAACGACGCGTACGGCCACCAGAGGGAGCTGACGGAGAAGCACTCCCCGCCGTGGCTACATGGCTTATACGTGCACTGGCGGAAGTTGTTCCAAGAGCCTTTCAAGGGGATTACGAATGATGGTATGTATATGCATATGCTTTTTTATTCAATCGTTCAAATCACTCATATTTCTCGAAATCGGTGTAATCAGAATCTTTATGATCAGAATGTGTTATATGGGGAGTTATGGATGTTGAGGTCAATATTGTGAATAGTAATGTGAATGAGTTAACTCGTGATGCAGGCGTCGTCCGACGAGACCTCTTCAAGCTCCGGGACGAAGGCGTGCCCATCGAGCGCATAGTAACCGCCGCACAAGCCGTTGTGGACGAACTCACCCCGTCGCAGCGCGCGCAAACGCTACTGCACATTGACTCGCCAGAATGGCGCTCGTGGTCCAACCCGGAGTTCCTTCTCAGCGAGAAGGGGATCCGACTAGATGAGATCACCCCATCGCTACGAAAGGGCGTGCTCGCCGTTTTACGGGAGACGCTATCGCCCGAGGGCTACGAGAAAGCCGTGGGCGCGATGCGCATCAATCATTTCCTAGGCGAGCTCGTGAATGCGCCCCGCGTGATGAACGAGCACAGCTATAACTTTGTTCTCTTCGGCACCGAGCCCTCTACCACACGGCCATGGGGGTTTTCATTCTACGGACACCACCTCTGTCTCAGCGTGTTCCTGTATAAGACGCAGATCGTCGTCTCCCCGTGGTTCACGGGCGCCGAGCCCAATTTAATCGATGAGGGTCCGTATAAGGGGACTCATATCCTCGACGTCGAGGAACGGTTGGGATTGCAGTTAATGCAGAGTCTCGATGCAGCCACGCAAGAAAAGGCGCGCACGTACAAGCTGATGAAGGATCCCGCGATGCCCAAGGGCCGGTGGAACCACGACGACCAACGCCAGCTATGCGGCGCGTACCGCGACAACCGGATCGTGCCGTATGAGGGTGTCCTGGTGTCCTCGTTCGCCCCCGCACAGCAAGACCTCGTCGTCAAGATCGTCGAGCAATACCTCCTATACCTCCCCGTGCGGGCGCGCGAGCTGCGGCTCGAGGACGTCAAGAGATTCTTCCACGAGACGTACTTTAGCTGGATTGGCGGTTTTGGTGATCATGATGCGTTTTACTTCCGCATTCAGAGCCCGGTTATCATTGTCGAGTTCGATCACCACTCTGGTGTCTTTTTGACAAATGGCGAGCCTGCCAAGTTTCATATTCATACTGTTCTGCGGACGCCCAATGCTGGTGATTATGGGTGGGCGCTGCGTGATCGGATTGAGCCTTTTCATCAGGATTATGTTTGGGAAGGGTAGGGTAGGCTTGATTAGACAGAAATATGATTAGAGACTCCGTTATGCCAATTGAGAATGCAGATGCAATCGTCTCTTCATAGACAGGTTTCAGTAAAGAACTTGTTCATATGAAGGCGCTTTCATTACACGTGGCATGCACAATCTGGGGAACTCTCGGTATAGTTTAACGGCTGGCAGCTAACGCCTTCCAAATATCCATGACACTCAACATAGCTTGAATTGCACTACTATTTTGAAGCACCTTCGGTGCATTGTATGCGAAAGGTTATAGCTACACTGTCATATCCGACTTCCTGGAAGGTTGTTAATAGATATCAGCCGTCTGGGTTCTCTTCCTTCAGCTCTCACTATAGCAGCGTAATGGGCCAGGCATGACATATGTCAGCCATGTAGGGAAAGGCCGAAGAACATATCGACAGACTCCCTGGTTATATCTCCGTCGTGATCAAGAGATTGTGCCGCTTCCCAAACTGTTGTGTTCTTTCCTTTGGCCATCCTAAAATAACAACACTACGCCTTCCATTACCCCTGACCGGAAGGCTCAACGTAGGAACAAAGTTCACATTGTCAAAGCAAGCCATATCTGTTGTCCAAGCTGTCTGTATACCTATACCTGGACTCCCGACCTATAACTCCTCAGCTACATCATAACATTGAATGAGGAAAATCAGTTGCGTTTGGTCTATACTCTATTCTCATCCCATCATACAAAGATTACAAGCCTCCACATCACTGCATACAACATTTCTCCAAGAACAAAACATATACAGACTCCAGTCCTCGAAGCATTTCATCAACATGAAGCTTTCCCATTTTACTCTCACCACTACCGCGCTCCCTAGCGTCCTCGCCAATTTCTGGATGGTCTACCAACGCCGGTCGGAGCAGATAGGCCGCGTGGAATTCACATCGTACGGCACCTCCTTCGTCCGCGACGAGCCAAACTGGACCTGCGAAGACGACGCCTTCCGCCACCGCGTCGTGCCCGACCAGCAGGACGCCTCGGGGCTGAACTACGGCGTGCAGTTCGACCCCTGGAGCTCGCGGGGCGGGCCCCTCTGGCACGATCCGCTCGTGGCTCTCAAGATGAATTTGTATCCGAGCGCGTTGGGATTGCAGAGTAAGTCTATTCGTCCCCTCAAGTTCCCTGAGCTCTGCGGTAGGAGTAAGCAAGGGAGTCTGAATGGGAGGTGATTCTTGCTTGTGATGAATCTAATGATGACACACTAGCTATCTCCCATGAACACGACTACGCCATGACGAACGTCAACAACGACCTCTCCGGTCAATGCTACCTGAACCGCACCTTCATCTTCGACCTCGACTGCTGGTTTTCGCACCCCGATGCGCGAGTCGAGCAGCTCCATGTTAGCATCAATGGGTCCTCGATGTTTTTCTACGAGACGGATATCGAGGTCGAGGATATTTTTGCCTATTCTAAGTCATTGCAAGTCACTGATACTGCGATCTTGCCCCGGAGTGTACCTGCCGCTTCGGTGGCGAGTTATTGATGTGTGTGAAGCATGGATTATTTAGTCTATTGTTCTTATGGTGGAGGGGGAGGTGAGTTAGAGGTCATGAGATAGAAAGGGTGGGTGTTATTACAGTTTGGAAGTGCGGCCCTTTGAAGGGTTGCGTTGGGGCATTGATAGTTAGTATCGAAACTGCTGGAAGATAGTTAAGTCGTAGCAATAGACTTGTTCCTAGTATGCATCAAGGTGTGGGCTTCGGCACTATTAGTTATATTTCGCGTTATGCTATTCAGGACTTACTCGTGTACCATACGTTGCCAGAGAATAGCGGCTCAGAACACCGACGATACCTATATAAAGCCTCAATTCCACAAGGAGGGTCCAAAAATCTTCCCAATTGCCAGGGACTTAGAGCTCCTAGTAGATCATTGTTAATCGACACCTTCTCCAAGCCTGCTACACGTCCTGGAAAACTTAGGTCATATCTGAGAATAAAACCCTAAAGCAAGTCTCATTAGAGAGCTTTCTGATGGTGCACATGACAGTGTAAGTCATCCACACTATGAACTGAGCTTTGAACGCAGGGAAGTAGAGAATTTTTTGCTTCTTCAAAAAGTCTCGAGATTTATGATGTGGAGGGTGGTACTATCAATAACATACCTCGCACATCAAGAAAGCTTAGGTACCTAGTGTTTATACGTCCATTAGGGTGGTTCGTCGCTAGATGAAAGGAAAGAGATAGGTAGCTCTGTGTGGGAAGGCTCAGGATCATGACTGGAAGATTTAATTGTGAGAAATCCTCAAGTACACAATAAAAGTCTGATTTTATATTGCAAACAGGGCAATAAATATTTCTGATCTATGCGCGAATTAGAACTCCTTTTGCCGTAGATGCATCGACGAACTCAACTTCACGTTTACACTGCAAGACCTTGATGCTGTTGGATTTGGTGGTCTCTATAGGCGACCTAAAAGAGCCTGTGAGGCCTAAGTGAGAAGATCACCACATTACTTAAGCAGAGTGGCGTACAGGGTGTGGCTAGGCTAGTGTGGCGTACATAACCCACACCTAGAAAAGCTGTAACTAGAGAAATTGCCTCAAGATAGAACAGAGAGCCAGACACAATACAGCGACGAGATCACACTACTGAAATTCTGACAGATGCGGGGTAGCGGCGGTTGCCTTCTCTAGTAGTGTCACACGTAGCGAATATAACGCTGCAAGTCTTAGACCTTTTGATATGCGTTACACGCGTAGAGACGCGTTTACCCGTTTAAACCTAATAATATTTCTGATATTTTATATAAAGCTATTTAGCTTTTAATTAAGTAAAATATAAACGGTATAAATAAAAGTTTATATAAAAATTATAAATTATATATAATTTTTTATTAAATTTATTTAAACAAATTTTTTTTTAAATAGTTAAAATTTTAAACGCTTTTTAACAAATTATTATATCTTAAATAAAAGCATTTTAAGCCCTGATATTTAACCCTTGTTATAAGCGGTCAGCAGCCTGCGTTATTACTCCTAATACTGGCCACAGCAGGATGTGGCCGATAATTCGTGACAGCTCGTATTTACCAAAGAGCCAATAAAAAGGTAGCTACAGTAGCACATCTTTTAATTGCCTCGATACCTAGTTCCTTAAACCGCGGTCCATTTTCTCTATGGAATGTGACATCCTCCTCTAGTCTCAGCTGAAAACCAGGATTACGGAAATCTCTGCACATAATCACTAACGTGAGGTGATTCCTCGCTTTTCTTTGCCACTACGAAGAATATACACGTTTCGCATCTGCTTCTCTCCAGACGGTGATAACCTTGTTTATATGATCCAGAATAATTAAGATGAACCATTCTCACTGCCCCGAATGTTTAAATCTTGATTATAACCTGTTTAAAACCGCAGAAACCTTTTGGGGTGGTTACGATATTAGCGGATTCGACCAAGTGACCAGGTACAGAGTGGTCGAATTCGAGAGGGTTAGATCAGGTGCCTCGCGAGGTTGTCCATACTGCGATATTCTTATTTCAGGCTGCAAGTTGTTCTGGGGAATTCGGCCTGAGGATCCGCCAGATGATATACCCTATCCTGATAGTCGTGGATTTGTATTGGGTCTGAGACTGGATCCAAGTCATGGTCTATATGCATTCCGAAAACGCCGAGAATATTCCACGGGATTAGGCTGGTTCCCAAATGCTCTTCAGATTCAATTCTTCAAAGACCAGAGTATGTAGTCTATAACTTTGACATCACCCAATGCCACTTAACGATCTATCTAGGCAATGAACCATCTCACCCTGCATTCAGACATGCTCGCCACGTGCCACGGAAACTCTCCAGTATCTCGGCCACCAAAGCTTTGCTGTCGTGGTTGCAGCAGTGTATCGAAACACATACGGGTTGCAAGACCTCTGTGAGGAAATTGCCAAGTCGCATCATTGATATCTCTGGGGACGTTCCGAAGCTCGTTGAGTTTGAACCCCACGAAGTCCGATATGCCAACTACGCGACGATCAGCCACTGTTGGGGCAAGGGCAAAGTGGAAAGGCCAACAAGTACTACGAAAAAAACATTACGTTTAAGAAAATCCGGCATACCAGTCCAAGAACTCACTCCACTATTCAGAGACGCCATTGAATTATGCAAGAAGGTTGACTGTGACTATATATGGATTGACTCTCTTTGTATCGTCCAAGATGATGAGTCGGACTGGAGGTCAAAATCCCAAGATATGGCGGCAATATATTCTAATGCATACTTCAACATTGCTGCAACTTCATCTCCTAATGGCGCACATCGACTGTTTCGAGAGCGATGGTCGCATGGTGATTCATGGTCTCGAACTCGACACGACATGAAAACCTATAAATTGGATGCTTCTTCGGCCACAATTGATCCTGTTTATTTAAGACAAGCCCATAGCCGAGATCATTATTTTATCCAGGGAGATTCACTTAACGGACGTGAGACCCAAGCTCCTCTGCTGGGCCGGGCATGGGTCCTTCAAGAAATGCTCCTCTCGCGTCGAATTATCCACTTTTGCTCCTCTGAACTTATTTGGGAATGCGATACTCTACATGATTGTGAATGCGGGTCCTTCGACTTGAATGGATTGAACCCCCCCAACTATAAACAACAGCTCACTAGAATTCTAAACCGCGAATGCTCGGACAAGAACATCTACGACTTCTGGCTTCACACATGCTCCCGCTACTCTCAGCTCTCTCTGACTATAACCTCCGATCGACTCGTCGCACTTGCTGGCCTTGCTCGTGCTATCAAAACTGTCACTAAGAGTATGTATTTCTGGGGGGCTTGGAACGAAGACCTCCCAAGGTCACTTCTTTGGACGACACAACACGACCCTGAACATAGAGCTTCGATGATAGAGAACGTGCCAACATGGTCCTGGATGTCGAGGCTGGACCAACGTGATAACACATGTTTCTGCACGTTCTCAACTGTGCTTGATCGTGGGTTCTGCCGAGATCCAAGGATGTCGGTAACTATGTTAGGGAAAGAAACCCTCGTCGAAGAGAACTGGTCTATGCGTATTTCTTTTTGTGGCCCTATAGTCAGAGGAACAGTTCGGGAGGCGGGCAATAATATCTTCGGTGAGAAATTCGTAGTAGAGTCTACGTCGCAATCCAATCTGAATTTCTCGATTCGCTTCTTCGCAGACTACCCCGAATCCTCGAAAGGCGCTTTGCGAGGCCGAGACGAAGCAGAATGTTTACTCCTGGGAACAGATAAACATAAGGAGGCTGGATATGAATATGTTCTGGTGGTCAAGAAATGCGATTGGATTCCAGGGGAAGTTTATCAGCGGATGGGCATTGCGTATTCTTTGCACCCCATTAAAGCCTCCAATTTTAGTGAAGCCGAGATTAGGAAGATAGAGCTGATTTAAGCTATAAAAGGACCCCTGAGATAGTTGGGTATATTTCTCACTAACCTGGTATCAACCTGGCAATAAAGTCGCTCATCTATACGTATGTAAAAAATTTATTACCAGCGACAAATTTGTGGAGATGCAGCTCGAGCAGAAATGACACTACATTTCTTATTTGAAATGAAATATTGTAGACGATTGTTTAATTCGATCTTTGCGGCAATCAAATTCAGCCTTCCCCTACAATCCGCCAACGAGTTCTGAAGTTCGTCAGCATTGGCAGATGGCATGCAAGTGGGATTGGGGAAGCCGCTGGCCACCGGCGCAAAGGATTTAGTCTTACTCCATATAACCAACGTGAACCTTACGTGTGTCCATTAGCTACTATCTTTTATGTAGTTTGCCACTCATAATCATTTCAATCGCTCTTTTATCGCTTTTGAGCGATCCGTCCGGGGTTCATTAACCCCAATTTCAATATTCGTGACGTACCATCTATTCTTAGCGAGCTTAAATCCGACATCTTAGTCTCTCCGCGGGTCTTGCTAAGGGTGGAGTCTCATATTCGTATGTATGGGGATAATCACCTCAAGGGATAAGGCTTAGGGGTTTTTCACACGTGGAAGATAATTGAGGAGAATGCGGAAATTAATGGCGGAGGAACTAAATCTTGCCGCGGGAGAACATGGGATCTACCGAAAAATGATTTAATTGGAGTTTGCGAAGCTGGGGTTGCGAACAAAGTGAGCCAGGCCTGCGCCCGTCTAACCCCTGGTTGATCTGTTTCGTAGCATACCCCAGCACCTTTGCAGCCCACTACACCCATTACGAGTACCATCCAGTCTCCCGGCATAATCGCAGTTAGGCCGAACTACATACACTACAGCTTGTAGTAGAAAATGATACCCGACTGAACACAAATATAATGTACGTAACCCCAGCATAGACCATCCGTGGTCGACAACCTACCATAAAGTTGGACTTTGTCATGGGGTTAGTTCAAATAATGTACAAGCTAGGGGAAGGGGGGAAAGCACGGACATCCTAAGCTTGTATATAATGTGATCTTCCCACCTTAAATAGCCAAAGTAAGTGCAACGTATATCCTTTCATCCCTTATCAATAACAAGAGATTAGTCCATTCTTGTTACTGGCATTTCCAGCTTTCATAAACCTGGTGAAAGATGTACAGCGCAGTCTCTAGCCTCAGGGGCTTAAGGTCTGTAGCGGTCCTCTTCCTGGTAGTCATTGATTCGGTCCTCTCTCAGACATGCGCTCCAGCAGACCTTAGCTTTGGACTAGGAGCTCACGACTTGGAACCACTGGACGGTGTGGCTACAGCCGAGCCAACAGGCCCTTACGGTATAGGAATCACTCTTCAGACGTACTGTTCAGACGACCGTAATATTACTGTCAGCATTTGGTACCCTGCGACTCCCGAAGATGGATCTTCACCCTACGTCTCATCTGGGGGTATTGTCGGACAAGCATACGAAGACGCGCCGCTTAACTCTTCTGGTGGACCATATCCTCTCATTCTCTTCTCTGCCGGTCTCGGAGCAGTCCACGACGCCTACTACTTCTACGTACAGAACCTTGTCAGTCACGGATATGTCGTGACCAGCGCTCAGCACCTCGATGCCAGGCATGCCAATACTACGACGAACACCACTTTAGAGCTGGTCGCAGCTGTCGACGCGCTGTCCGGTGATACCAACGATGCTGTCATCACTCTCTATACTGATTGGTTCCGAGAGACGCAGTACGCCTTCACGTACCGATCGCAGGAGATCGAGCTCAATCTCAACAAAACACTCGATTTGGCCGACGATTCATCGTCAATATTCTACGGAAACATTAACAAGGACATCATCGGAATGACCGGCCATTCTCTCGGAGGCTTCTTCACCAACATCGTCGGCGGCGGAGCCCCGGTATACTGCGACTATGTCATGCTGCCGGGAGAAGACGATCCGAACAACCCGTTGCTGGCATCAGTAAGCCCATGCGCATTTGAGGAGGTTCAGGATCTCTCGAGCCCACTCGCCCTTTATGACAGTCGCGTCAAGGCCATCATCCCGCTAGCAGCACCGAGCTTCCTCACGAAGGACCAGATAGCGCGATCCGCGGCTCAAATTCAAATTCCTGTGATGGTTATGACAGGAGACAACTTCACATCTGAGACGACTGAGTGGATTCAGGAAGCGGTGTACAATAACTCTCAAGGGCCGGCCTACTACGTCCAGATCGAAGATGCTGATCATTATTTCATATGTGAAGCCTATGGCCTGAACACGAACCTGGCCATGAAAGGCACCGAAGACAGCGATAATTTCTTGGACAAGGCGGCTGTGTATATGACTTACTCGGCAGCTTTCTTTAACCTGTATCTCAAAGGGAACACGTCGGCATTGGATACCTTACACGAGACGTATTCATCTTATGTCAAGGACTTGAAATATCGGAACGATTGATCGCTAGTGTAACAACTTGACTACGCTAACTCAATCAGCGCAGTCGTAGAATACTTAGTTAGGAACACTTCACAGGAATTAATACCAATGAGCTTAGTTCCACTTTAATATTGTTTAACGGGTGACTTGCGGACAGCACTAGTACAAACTGAGAAAATTTACAAAGTTGGTAGCTTCACGCGAAATGTTAAATGACGGGTATCTTGTGCTCATCAATTTGCCATCGGCTAGGAACTCAACAGCAATAGAATTAAAGATCCAGTTCTCAGTCTCTAGGAGAGTAGGATGAAGCAATAACGCCCGTGTGGAATTCGCGAGCAGCTTGGCCACTTGTTCAATCCCGGGGCTATCAGCCATCCCAGATCTTTAAATTCACTCTACGCTCGTCTCAAAACCAGTAAGCTCATCATCATTCTCCCAACTATGCGACAATTTACCACGGCAATTCATTTTATTTTAATGAAAGAATCGCTGATAGCTCTCACTTTGTCCTTTACTCCGGCCTTCAACTTTACCAAATGCCAACCAAGATGCTAGCCAATCATTTCTTGGACTTATTTACATGACCACTGAGTAACAACCCCAAAGTGGCTAGTGAAGGCGCAAAAGCTAGGTGGTAAATTACCTTATCAATTGCCCAATCAGTGCTGATCGGCACTGCTAGCCCAACCTGGATGCTAAGCTAAATAAGTCTTCCAACGAATTACTTCGTCTTATGTTAGTCTACTTCATGGCGATATATTAGATGAGCCGTCGCAGGCATCAGCCAGAGGTCTTACTACTCTATAATCAACACAGCTGCTAATTACCCTATTAACACTAGATATTATGAACAGTACCAGGTAGCATTCAAAGGAGATATGATATTTTACTTTGCCTTAATTACATTAAGTCGAGTATTATAGGAAGACTCTTCTTGGAGATTATGCACTCCCAATTGATCAAAGTTGTTTGGTCTTCTTTTCGTTCTCCAACATGCATTATGGAAGCGTTCTCACGACTGAGTATACATTAAAACCGGTTGAATCGTCCCCGAACAGTTATCTTGCTGACTTAATCTTGCAGATTCCAACCCCGCGTTTCGAAACAGAAGCCGCACGTCTTCTCTGAGCGGGCATGCGTAAATTCTCAATTGGCTTCTTCGTCCAAGTTCTCGTCATCTATTCTTATGATTCTCTTGTTTATTCAGCTTCATAGTCTGTTTGACTTCTGATTGTCCTTGTTGAACATGTCAGGGCACCTCCCAATTACCAGCTTAAACCAGAACCCGCTTTCATCCAACCCCAGCAGTGCGATCAGATATCAAAATTACCGGGCTGCTTTCTCTCGTAAGTATAAGCCTACAGGACTTAATTCAAGCTTATTTTGATTGAAAACCGGTAGGGAACTATAGTTGCAGCTACACGGAAAGGGCAAAGGGTGCTGTTATCAATTGGAACACTAAAGGGTACGATCCTGACGCACCTCATCCACTATACGCCAAAGTATATGGCAATATTGACCCTGCACAATATGCCACCTCAACAAAAGACTGTCCGTCTCAGAATAGGGCACATAGTACTAGCCTGAGCAGAATGCATGATTTTCGGTCAGATGTGAGAGGCAAAGGAAAAGCTACGTTTCAAGGCATGGTTGGCAGCAGAGATGCCGAGTATGATCCGACGAGCCTTAATCAACGGATAGACACCTGGCTGCAGGCCGGAGAGCCTAGAAAATCTGTGAATCGCGAATGGCACGGATACTACCCAGCAATTTCCGCAGTGTCTTCTCCCAGTGCCTTCCAGTCTGAGTTGTTCGATGAAAATCGTATCCGCGACAGTTGCGGTGATCAGATGAAAGCCAACGACGCATTAGGGACTGATTTATTCGCTCACCCGGCCCCGTTCGACTCCCGCTTAACACTGCCATGTGAATTTGCTGCATATCGTCAATGTGGACTAGTCTTCGAAATCGATGCTGTTGATGATTGGATCGAACATATAGTGTCTGACCACCTGCAAGGAAGGTTACCACCTATGTGTATTTGTTGGTTTTGCGACGACTTTGTGTTCGATACTAAAAACGATCTTGACTCAAGGTCCGTGTTTGAGAATAGGATGTGGCACATACGCGGCCACATTGTTGAGGATGGAGACGCAATACCTGATATGCGCCCAGATTACTACCTACTGGATCACGCACACCGACATAGGGCAATCTCCACGGAAACGTACAACATGGCTCGGAAATATTCGGAGATACCACGGCCAGGCCACGTGTGTCCATTCGACTTTAACTCACCAGAAGCTGAAAGACATGATGAGCTGTCAAAAAGAATAATCGTAGATCAAGCCAAGGAAGATAGGTTGAGGCGACGGCGCATCCCACGTTCCAAAGGGAAAGCTCCTCGCGAAAAGCATCGGGCTAAAGAAATGCGAACTGGAAAACTGGAAGAGACTAAGCTTCAAGATGAAGCATGGGAGGCGGTGCCACATTTGAAACCACTACAGTTGGACTCTCACAAGGAACGAAAGAATGAAGGTGCTTTATTAATGATTGCCCATTTCACACTTTTGAGTGCCAAGACTGATACCATTGTAGTGTTCACCCAATATTACAGCGAGGCAGATAAGACTATCACCGTCTCGGGCTTGCGTTCAATCGATCGGCTGCCTGATGATGCATCTTCACTGAGTCAAAATAAGATACGGTATTCTGATCATCGTGAAAAGGATCCCATGCGTTCCAAGGCTCAGCCGACTTTTGTGCATCATTACTCACTTCTGTCCCCAGCACACCAGAGCAACGGATTTGGGCGCTCCTCCCGGGTCACAATTACTCCATCAGCAGATGATAACAGCAAGAAGTCGAAGACAGAGTACAGCTGTCCTATAAATCAGAATGAAGGAGAATCCTATCGATCACATAGCGTTGACTCATCAAGCCCTAATAGTAGGTCAAGAAACAGACCGAGGATGACAGAGGGACAATCCCCAGCAAACATATTCAATGGGGC
The DNA here is from genome assembly GCA_022578775.1 of Xylaria venustula. NCBI lineage: Eukaryota > Fungi > Ascomycota > Sordariomycetes > Xylariales > Xylariaceae > Xylaria > Xylaria venustula. The sequence goes on along the minus strand of MU389348.1, from coordinate 4,055 downwards.
TTTATCTAGAACTCATCGCCACTTATATGAGAGATTAAGTAGATTAAGAAGCTTATTTTGGCCTAGAAAACCCCATCATTTGGTACGAGTTAGTTGGACTTGTGTAAGCGTACAGCGCATAACTCATGGGAACTTGTACTAACAAAGTGACTCTGAAGAGGTGCGGAAAACCCTTGTACATAGATGTCCAAACGAGCGAAACGAAGAACGCAATTGCGTTTGCCAAAGCAGCATCTGGATCAGCTAGCTCCATCACAGTCTCAGGAATATCGACGGGTGGGACTTCTCCAACACAGACATCTAGCTCCGTATCTAGTCCCACCGCCCACTTCGGAGCGAGTATTCTTAGTACCACGGGTCCTGCATCTACCAGAGCTCAACCAAGTAATATCTTCATTCCACCAGTTCTGGCACCAGGTACGAAGAAGTATCTTCTCCTTTGCGTAAACACGGGACACTATGAGATCAAGCTAGAGCAGATCGACCTTACCAATATCGTATTGGATGTGTCATTATTTGGCCTGATTCGAGATAAATACGAGCTAATGAGAGGACCCCGGATGAAGAACATTTTCATGGCTCCCAAGACAATCGAGTATATCAAGGTCAGTGTCTTGGACCATTACTTTGTTAGTAACGCAAGTCATGTCCAACTGCTAAGAATGGGAAATATTAGTTTGAATTGGTGCGTCGAAGCAGCACAGGCGAATGCGTAGGCAACTACGAGAGGAACTCAATACCGACCCAAATTGAGGTAGCTAAGAAGGAATACTCTTTCTCTCCTTGCCCGCCGCGCATCGGATCCATGCCAATTCAACCTCACGTATTCATGCATTCCTTTCTGTATCCTGGGGACCATCTAGGTGAACTCGCGCTACTCCAACTGCCAAAGAAAGTTGGCAGGAAGTTGAAATGTACTACACAACCTCATAGTCCCTCTGATGTACCCTACGGCTGGGGTATTTACATCGTGGAAGGGCTGAATACCGTTCTCGTTTCGCTGATATTGGCTGGTGTCATTATGTTAGTGACGCTGACTGTACTCCTTTGGAGTACTTTGAGGGGGGACGTTCAAGGCGGCACTGGGATTGGGCAATACGGTCTTGCAGTCACGGCAACCGTAATGGCGATCGGGGCTCTTTCCTGGGAGCCACTGAGGGGCTTGGCTTACTAGGTGATGATGGTTCTGTATACGAGAACCATTTCATCGAGTCAGTGCCAAGTGGAAAGGGAAATGGTATTGCCATAACTACGTATTAAGTACCCCTGTGCTAGCAAATTGGAGGGAATATGATTGATCTTGATAATTGATTTCAAAATTCGGATCTATTAGAGTCCGATACGTCAAAGGGTCACCAGCCGTCTCCAAATATCTCTATGGTAGTTTTAGTTGACCTTTTGACCTTGTCAATTGGGCTAATGAGTATGGAAAACATTGAGCGGTCAATTCCGTAGCGTCTAAGATCAGAGACTAAAGCACTTTCAAATTTCCTGTGACTCCTATTTCTGGCAGATGGTGACTGGAAGACTATGTGTATTTCAAGAATTCCTCAGTAGGGGTTGTCTCCTGCATAATTATTAGCGTGTATTGTAGAAGGAAGAACAAGTCAGCCAGGACTATTATACCGGTATTCCAGAGTGGCTTCTCTGCTCCGAGCTAGTCGTAGCTGGTGGATGCTTTATCCACTCCGCCGCATGAGCCCCCTGGCGCCGCTCCGGTCTCAGTCGTCTTCTTTTATTTGACTAACTCTGAGACGTTAGTACATATATCCACCATACATATTATGTAAGTATGTAAGTCGATTAACGAGTGTCAAGACTGAGTACACCTATATTGAATCAAACATGAACAAATCATGATGCAGGCATTCTTGCTTTGACCAACTTAAAACTGATGTAGTGAGACAGTGGCAGATAATAGGAGGTCGGTCGTTTCCTACCTGATGGCGCCTCCCATCCATGCTCCTTTTCGGAGAGCGGTCGCCTTCGCCTAATCTATTATACGGCCCAAGGCCGCTCCCGAGTCCTAGCTCCGGCAGTTTGCGACGTCGTGGATTGACGATCTCTTGCTCTTCTCGGGGAGCAGGGTCCTTGATAATCAGCCTTACACTAGCGAGACTTAAGGGGGGCAGTCGGCTCAAAGTTTGGGAATGCTTACTTGTACTAACGACGACCATTTCCCCTCGTCGCCCCTACATTAGACCACAGAGAAGAGGTTTAAAATAACCAAATGAAATGAAGAGGATCCAGTGAGATGAAGACTTACTTGTAGGACTCACTCCTCATAGTTGTAGAGGACGCATGCTTTTGATTGGTGTATAGCTTCGGTGCATCATTGATGCATTGAAATGCAGGCACACGACTAACTCAAGCCTATTGCTGCGCTTCTTAAGCATTCCAATTCAGTATTATCGGCCGTATTCCACTTGACATCACTAAGTGTTGGCTATTCGGCGGCGACTGAATCATACTTCAGTTGAACTGCAGCATTGTTGTGGACCACTCTAAAACGAGTTAGTCAACCTTGAAGATAATTTGCGTCAACGCCACGCGGTCTTCAGCCGTACCGTAGTGCCTGTTATTGTACAGTAGCTTGCGAAGGCTGAGAGCTTCGAAACTGCTCAGGCCTTTTCTTTGCTCCACATTGCTGTTAGCACCTACAGTAGCTGGATGCAGGTCAAGCAAGCCACGACGCGTGCCTGGGAAGGTTGAAACTTTGTCAAGCATCAGCGCGCTTAGTATATGCTTCAATCTGAGTAAGAGGATATTTGATAGTATGATAGTTAGCAAGGATGAATTTGTTCTCCGCGACTGAAGAAGTATTTAAGAGCGCGATGCCTCGAGCTCTTGGGTTGGTTTAGATGTAGAATCCAACCAGCCGTTCTTTAATATTCATTCGTCTTACTTCTCAATTGTACCTTATACACTTCCAGTCACTCCTTTAGATTTTTTGTTGATTCGTTCATTAATTCATTATGTCTATGAACACCGAAAAGCAAAGCGCAACCCGCGCCCTCCTTGATGACGCCGACGTCCAATTCTGGACCGATGCGCTCAATGATGTCGCTGAGAACCCAGCTCAGTCTCTATTGTCTTCCTCGCCCCCCGAAGCAGGAAGCTGGCTCACCAGCTTCTTCTCTTGCCTTGACCCCATCGACGAATGCGCAGTCACTTGGTGTCTTCCTTCCGTCACCTTCGGCAAAACGCACCACCGTATGCACAAGGACGCCAATCTCGTAGGCTATAAGCCTGTGAACACCTCTGTGAGTAACTACAAGGGCTAATTTCTAATAAACGTTGAACTAACGTCTATGCGAAGTGTCTTTTCTTCTGTGGCGCTTCACACTGCGGTGGCTGGTGGCTACCTACACTCTTGCAGCGCATCGATATCCGCAAACGGCACAACTTGCAAGGCAACTTTCTGCTCGACCTTGCGGCCTCCTGTTGTTGTCATACCTGCATCCTCGTCCAGAACGGCAAGGAGGTTGCTCATCGTGCCGCTTCTAGCCAGCTTGACACTACCGGATACAAGGCGGACTCAGAGACTATGGTCTACCCAGCGGAATCTAGGCCATAAACACTTTAGATTTTGAGATGGTTCACTTATATTGATTATTTTGATGATAATCAGCTGCTGAACACAGCTAAGATTGTAATTCATTGGACTGCTCGCTTGGGTATGCACACGTTGCGTTTGTATTATAGTTCTTGTTTTGATAATGCGTCTATCACCGCTGTCGGAGACTTATTATAGAGAATCGTTTTAAATTTCGCCGCAACTTGACTGATGTGAAATTGACTCCAATACCTGGAAAGCCAAGGTATAACTGTTACAATACAGACAAAGGAGTTCAGATTCGTATAGTGAGGGTGCATTCGGAGCCTCGGGAAGCTCTGCGTAGTACTAAAAGTCTTACCTTACCGCCATATTCGATTTCTCAAAATTAGTTGAATTTCAAGCAGGCTTGCAAACAAATAAATCCCAATCAAATAAATCCAAATCAAATCAAATTTATCCAAATCAAATCAAATCAAATGGGCTGTCATTTTATTCA